>JAPYZJ010001745.1:0-25196 GCA_030522765.1 Ophioninae sp. B BG-2022a
GGACATCGATTATCTGGAAACGTGGCGAGGCATGGAAGAATGCGTTCGTCAAGGCTTGGCTCGCAGCATCGGCATCAGTAACTACAATTCCGAACAAATCGAACGTTTGATGAACGCTGCCACGATCAAACCCGTCAACAATCAGATCGAGTGCAACGTAAATCTCAATCAGCGAAAACTCATCGAACTTTGCAAAAAGCACGGTATAACGGTGACAGGATATTCACCACTGGGAAGACCAGGAAATCGTCATCAGATCGGGAACTCCCTCGAAAATCCGAAAATTATGCAAATTGCGGATAAATACAAAAAGACACCGACACAAATTGCCTGTCGTTTCGTGGTAAGTCCATTTTATTTCGATACGTTCAAATTTTCAGAATTAAATTAAACAAACCTTCGCGAACTCAAAGTTAATTGGATCTTTCGATAGATTTATTTTCGAGCAAATTGAGATTGAAAATATAGTGAAATTTCTAGTAACATCGACCACTTAATTAATACAAAATTCCAACGATTTAAATCAAATGAATTCAACTTTTACGTAACTTCGAAGTAAAATCTGATGAGATTTTCAAATAAACCGAATCTTCGAATTAATGCAATTTTCTTAAAACCGAATCAAACCCAAACGCGAAAAAATACGACGCAGCTCTCGCAACACGTGGCTCGAAATAATTCTCTTTCTTGATACAATCGTTCAGTACCAACTAGGAGCCGCGCCTGTACCAAAGTCCGTTACCAAAAGTCGTATCGAGGAAAACATAAAGATCTTCGATTTCAACCTGACGGATGAAGAAATGAGTACGATCGAAGCATTGGGTACCGGTCAACGAATATCTACCATGAGCATGTGAGTTCATCAATACTATCCGATCCATTCTCTTTAACTTATTTTCTCTCAATTCTAGGATGCTTCAAACAAATATATAATCCTTTTGCAGGGGAGTCGATTGCAAATATTATCCTTTCAACATACCTTTCTAACGGATTTTTTTTTTTGATCATCAAAGGTTTACCAACATGATGATAATTATCAAAAATAGGTGTAAGTTTTCTGAAAAAAAAAAAACGAAAAAGTTCCAAAATCTGTCTTTACCTACTCAATAAATGATTTTTTTCAGATTACGATCTTTTCTACTTGGCATTTGGTTTCCATTATTTCGTTACACGAAATTTCAAAAAATCACTGATATGAGAAGTGCTTCGATGATTGGAAAACAGCCCTGGCGAGATTCCATCGCATCAGAGAAGAATTACTTCAAAGTTGAGAAAACAGATATACAGGGTTACTGGCTAACTCGACGTATTCCTTGCAGGACATCATAGTAGAGTTAAAATGCAGCAAATTAAGCCACCAAATGTTCTACCGAAGTTCAGTAGTTTTTGAGTTAATTAGATTTTTAGTTTATTCGTGAAAAATCTCAGATTGACTCATTTGAAGATAATTCAAAAAAGATTTTCGTCGCGATTGTACTGAAATTTAAGTTTTTATCATAGTTGATGCCATAGCTAATCTTTGTTAATAATTAAAAGTTCAAAAATGACGAAAACTTTAGCAGAGATCATTAATCAAACAATATTTTTTTTTGTAATTTTTGCTATTGCTTAATAAAAAATATCGTCGAGTGCAAAAAAAATACTTGATGTACAAATTACTAGGAAAATATCCTTGTCTTACTAGCTATCCGAAAAGGTGTAAAAAAATACAAAGTCATGGACTACATAATAAAAATCGTTTTTGATTTCGTACAAGAAAGAGTGCATTTCATAAAAAGGTCAGAAAATCATTTGAAACAATTTCGTTAACCCTATCAGTAGTTTCAATCGATATCAATTTTCAATATCAAATATCAAATATCAAAATAATCAATATAAAAAATCTAACGCACCTAAAAAAATACTGAACTTCGGTAAAACATTTGGTGTTTTACTTTGCTGCATTTTAACTCTACTACGACGTCCTGCAAGGAATACGTCGAGTTACCGATAACCCTGTATATATCGATGAACAAATCGACTTTTTCGAGAAACTATAAAAAGTCAGTTTACTCGTTGGACAAACTTGATATTTCAAGTACACGGATTTATTTTCGACTCGAGTGATGGGAATAATTGAAGGTCCTGTTTCGCAACCAGACGACTGACTACCCTTCAACCATCGTTCGTTCAATCAAATTCTATAATCGAGCGAAATTGGGCGGACGACTGTCTCTATATTTCTCTCTCTTTCTCTTTCTCCATCTCACTCGGACGTTACCAGTTTTATACCGCCTTCAATCTCTCCGACCCGTTGCCGGATGGATATTTATTAGGCACATCGTTCATGGAATGTTTCAATCCCTTGATGGGATTTTCCACTGCATCTATAGCTGTACCAGGATGAGCGTCACGCATTCATATTCGCGTTTGTCGAAGTCTGGCTTCATAAAAAAAAAAAAGAAAAAAAAAACAACTTAACTGATTATACGACAAGGCTACGCCTGTTTCCTCCGAGCCTATTTATCGCGTCACGCTTTCAAGAGATTGCGAAACAGGATGCGTAGTTAAGATCGTACCGATCGTAAGTAAAGATGCCCTTGACCGTTAAACGAGAAGAAATCTCTGTTCCCAGAAAAATAACTAAACAATTACTTATCCAAATGAAAATAAAAAACAATCTGGGGATTTTATCGCTTCGTAAAGTTACTAGGGAATTATCGTCCTAATTCTGTGGAGCCCTAGTGAAGAAAATCAGAGAGCTAGTTTTTTACAGAAAAAGTTTCTAGGATGTAAATTCCTCTAGATTGAGAATTGCTAGAAAGAAACTAGGTCGTTAGTTTCTCTAGCCAAGAAAAGTAACTAGGACGTGGCTTTTTTCGCCCAGATATACACTAGGGAATTGTCTTTTAAATAAATTAGGGAGTATTTTTCCCCATCATGGAAAAGTTACTAGGCCGTTGCTTTTACCATCCGTAAAAATAACTAGCCGGTTACTTCACGCCGAAATGTAAGTAGGTCGTTTCCCCATCATCCTAAAAAGTCCCTAGGCAGTTATTCCAACGCTTCGGAAAGTAACTAGGCATCCGGTCACTCCAAAAAGTAACTAGTGACCGATTCCTCATCCGAAAAAATCACTAGAGCTTTATCATTCAGGAATAATAAACCGTGAAGTAATCCTAGGATTTTTGGACAGCTAGGCCGAAGAAAAAAAAAGTTGACGATCTCGAAAACGTCAACGGACGATATCCGTCGGATCCCCGTAGATTTCTGGCGTCGCTTGCCGACGCGGAGAAACATAACCGCGCGTGTTTCGCGTTTACGACGATTTAAACGTTATTCGAGATTTCCACGGACACGGGGTTCAGCCCAGGTTTCGCTATCAGTGATAATGAGAGGGTTAAAGATAATTCGAGAAATAAACGACGAAAGTTCGAGGACGAGGCGCGCGGATGGCCGTAACAATATTTGCGAAGAAGAATAAAGTTGAATAGAGAATAAGCTAGTGGCTGAGTGGAAAAAGAGAAAAATCGGTTTTCGCGATCGAAAATGTTACCGATCGAGGAAGGACTCTTACCGATCTTACCGTGGCGCTCGATCGACGAAGCTTCCCGAAGTTTCGACAACGAACATCAAACAGACCTGATCCAAGCATTCGAGCTGATATTCACGATGATCGGTTGCATCGTACTGAACATCGATCACCAACCGAATCTTCGTAACTTCGAGAACGCGATAAGCCCCGATTGCATGAAAGCGATAAGACGAGATCTCGAAAATCTTTTGATCTTCGAAAAAAAAATCCTCAATTCTTTCATTATCGCTTGGACGAAAATAAAGAAATCGAGAAACGATCGATCGGCTAATTCGACGATACGAAAACTCCGGAGGAAAACCGATCTCAAATTGGCCATTTTCAGAGTCATGAAATTCTTGATTTTTCGAACGAGATCGAGAAGCGTCACTTTTATACGGAATGACGACGATCGATCGGAAATCGTCGCTGAAATGTCCGATCGGCCGATAAAGAAGAAAACACGATTTTATCGACGGTCGATAATCGATTTTCCTTTCGCTATTGATCGTCCTACGAAAACACGGATTCTAACCAAATTACGGACCATTACCGATCAACCGATTTCCCTGAAAAATCGGCGGACTTCCGGTCACCGTTTTAACGATTTTTCAACATCGAATCTTTCAATCGATTTTGGAAATCGGAAAAACAAAAAACGAGGGGTTTTGAAGTCCTGGATCGGTAAGGATATCACCAAAGATCACGTTTGCAAAAAGATTCAGTGTCCATTGTGCTACGGTTGGCTCTGGCTACCCATAATCTACTCCACCTTTGCCATCGCTAGAATCATCGCCGATTTTATTAACTCGTCGATCGAATCCGTTCTCCTAACCTTCGTTGATCTTCTCAACGATCGTTGACCCACGAACCCTCGTCTGATAAGAATCGTATCGAACTCTCGTATCCTCCGATGAAAATCGACCTCGAAATATCGTTACTTCCGGCTTTCAACGTTTCACCCAACCAACATCATGATTGGATCAAGAATCCATCATGGCGTCCTCCCGGAAGTCGAATATTCGTTATCGTTGTAAACAAACGCTTGTACTATTTTTTGTAACTTCGAGTTTCGAAAAAAAACGAAACTTGAAAAAATGAGCACGAATAGTGCACGATCGCAAAGTTGAGATAAATATAAAACGATAAACTAATCTGCCTTGTGACAACTCTCTATTATTAATCTTTAATGTTTTCAACAACGGATTTCCTACCTCCGGAAATAAACTTACGTTTATACATATTTTTCATTTTTTATTTTATTTACGTTTAATTGAAATTTATTTAAAAGTTAGTTTAATTAGAAAATTTTATTAAAAAAAAAACGTTGCATTTGGAATGTTTTTGCAGTTTTCATAAAATATTACTTTTGTGGGACAATTTGACAATTTGCAAATTAGATTTGAATATTTTCAGCATTATTGAAATATGTAATTTGAATATTTGCAATATTTTTGTAATTTGCAATTTGAATGTTTGCAAAATTCGTGCAATTTGCAATTTGAATATTTGCAAAATTTGTGCATTTTACGATTTGAACATTTGCAAAATTTGAAAATTTTTGCAATTTGCAATTTGAATGTTTGCAAAAGTCGTGCAATTTGCAATTTGAATATTTGCAAAATTTGTGCATTTTACAATTTAAATATTTGAAAAATTTGAAAATTTTTGTGATTTGCAATTTGAATGTTTGCAAAAGTCGTACAATTTGCAATTTGAATATTTACAAAATTTGTGCATTTTACGATTTGAATATTTGCAAAATTTGAAAATTTTTGCAATTTGCAATTTGAATGTTTGCAAAATTCGTACAATTTGCAATTTGAATATTTGCAAAATTTGTGCATTTTTGAAATTTGAAAGCTTCCGTAATTCGCAATATGAATGTTTGCAAAATTCGTGCAATTCACAATTTCAATATTCGCAAAATTCTTGCAATTTACAATTAGAATATTTGCAAAATTTTTACAATTTGCAATAAAAATATCTTCAATAAATATTCGCAATATTTTTGCAATTTGTTATTTAAATATATGCAATATTGTTGCAAATTCCAATTTCAATATGTATAAAATTTAACTCAATTTTTTTAAATCACGATTATCGAAAATAATAATTAAAAGAAAAAAACCTTTTTTTTCGATCCTCCAAAGATCGGGCGTTGAAACACGAATCATTGAGGGGACGGAGGCTTTGCAAATTATTACTGAAGGCTTCGCGCAAACCCGACCGTAAAAATCCTAAATTAGTCCCTTCCGTCTCGTGGGGGGGTTTCGTCGGCGATATCTTGTTCCCTTTGCATCAACGTACCCTTTTCTACCCCCCCCCTCCCCCCCGCCCCTCCGTACACGTACACATGAAGACTACTCTGAAACTAACCGGCAAAGTAATTTTCCACGACTGTCGCGATCGAAGCGACATCTATGGTTCTCGCCAGATTCGCAACCGACCGGTTACGAGTGGCTTCTATTCGCCACTGGTAATCCGTTACCGGTTCGAAATATCTATATCCATAAACTCCCTTACGTACGATTGGATTTTACTGTATGCGAGCTTCACGGAGAAGCCCACTTATCGTAATTTTTCAATGCAATATAAATATATATATATATATATATATGTATGTGAAAGTATGTTTTTTTAAGTAAAAGTATCATTTTTTACCAAAAGTATGTTTGTTTTTCGAAAAAGCGCGTTGGTGGCCATACGAAACGCGTGCCCACTTTTTTTCAACGCTCGCAGTGTTTCACATGTAACACAGAATTTTTGTGATTTTTTTCCGATTTTTAAATGCGACCGTTAATTTTTTGTTCATGGAAAATAATGTAAAGTCTAAATCGTAAATATTGAAAATGTTGCTTTTACCGTTACAATTTTATATAATTCTTCGTGTATAATTTTCTACGTAATTTTCACTACATATATATTACATTGTAAGATACTTGCTGGTAGTAGCCACATGTCTTGTCGCACGGAGACAAAAAGCGTGACGAACACTGTCGCAACGGTTTTTTTCGTTCGGTGTGTCGCGTTCTTTTTTTGTTTTTTTTTTAACACGTAATAACGAAGGGATAAACATGGAATAAAAATGATATACATACAATATATACCATACAAGGTTTAATTTTTTTCATTTGGCACTTTTCGTGTTCCGCAGAACTCGAGAAAAACGCCTTTGTGTAACTGAGAGGTTAGAAATTATTAAGAGTCCTTGACGGGTGACGATTCTTCGCGACAAAAGCCGATAAATTTGACGCGTTTATCAACGCGAAAAATTTTTCTGGAATCTTGACGAATCGTTATTGTCAGAGACTCTTTTGTTTATCAACAGTCGATAAGGAAAGCAAGTTTTACATAAAGAACGAGAATTCGCGGAGGCGCCGAAACCGCGCAGACTTTTAGGGGGAAGAGAGAGACAGAGAGATAGCTGCGCATGCGCACGAATCTCGGTCTTGAGAGGAAAAGAATAATGATAATTCACGGTTTGGTACGGAACGAAGTTGGCGGCTCTGGCTTATAAAAACGTTGTGAATAATTTGTTTCATCTTCAGTACAAGTTTCGTTCGGAAAATCGTAGCGTCGCGTCTCTCGAATACTTCTCTCGATTTCCCAATTCGACTCGTGACCGTTTTCACACGTAAACGAAATCCTTTTCGTGCGGTTTTTTTTTCCATTGTTTTCCTCTTGGGAACGAACTTAATCGACGTGAAATCGACGCAGTGAAAAACCGGAAGTAAAAAAAAAACAAGGAACGAAAACGATGTCGCTGAACGTGGCAAATATCAAATTCTACAATGGAAACGAAATACCCAGCTTCGGCTTGGGTACGTGGAAGGTAACGTATCGGCCTCGTTCTTGTTTCTGTTTATTCTTGGTTATGTTATCGATCTCTCCAAGGTCGAAGCAAAATAGAGATTCCCTATCGCGAATCGATGCTCTTGAATTCTCGAGCTCACAATGATAATAAAATCAAATTTTTTTCTCGTTAACGATATATTTTGAAAAAGGTTAGCGGCGATAGGTTTGTTTTGATACTCGAAGAAAATGGTCGACGCTTCTGATCGAATTAACCAAAGCTCGTTAAACGTGCGAAATTTTTTTTTTTTCATTTTGTAAATTTGTAGTATGTTTTTTGGGATCGAATTTGATTTAATTGGAAAAAATTAGATTTTGAAAAATGTATACTTGAAAACATTGGCAAATTCGATATAATAAACGGAATTTTTTAAACTCTTTTTTTTTAAAGAAATCTTGAGGAAAAAAAGTAGGAAAATTTGATTAATTGAATAATTGAATATCAATGAATAAACAAGATATTAATTTCGGTCATGTATTGAAATTAATTATCGAATTTTGAAAATTAAAAAATCGAAGTTTCAATTAACTCACTTTTCAATTTCGAAGCAATACTTGCTTTTTACTTGACTTTTTTCCATTCCGTCAATTATTGACTTTTTCGACTGCTATACATCGATAATTATGTTCATCAGGCTCATTGGCGAGAGATCAAAAACTCGTCAATTAAAAAAATGGTTTTTAATTGAAAATTTTTTTGTTCTTTCGAAAACTTTTTTTCAATTCTAAAAGCAACAGTTTTATTTATTTTTACTGAATAATACAAAAGTACTATTTTCGCCGTATTTTTTATTTAATCGTTTTCCATAAACTTACATATTATCTCTTATCAGATATATATTTTGTCTACAAAAAAATCATTGGTGATCTAATTTCGAATTGACTTCCAAGATTTTTCAAGAATTTTTATAATTTATATTCAATAAATTTAATAAATTACTGATTTTCAGTCATTTTCAATAATTACGCCAATATAATACGAGAACGTTTGGATCAAGCCAGAACTCTGAAAGAATTATAGTAATCGATAAAGCTGAGGCTTATCGCAAATTTTTTCGAGTGACCTCGATTGCACAGTCAACTCTTTAATTCGATATCGCTGCGTGATGAAAACGTCTCGAGAATATCGTCGATAACGTGAATCGACAATATTCTCGAAAGTAATTTTTCAAATGAACGAATAACCTCGAATTTCCGAAAACTTTCAAATATTGAGCAACTCGCGAAAAAAAAACAATTTTTTTCAAAAAAAAAAAAAACTAAAAATTCAAATAATTGAATTCGATTATATGAATTATTAATAAAAAATTCAAAAAAATAATTCACAACAATTTTTTTAGCAAAAAAAATATATTTATGCAGGAAATAATTATAAAATAAAATAATTGATTAATTAATTCATAATTCATTATTATACATTCATAAATAATAATTATTAATTTTTTCCGGTTCGCAATCGGATAAAACTGATCGAGCGGTCACCCATCCGAGTACTGTCCGAGCTCCATTTTCACTATATTTGCGATTATTGACTAGAAGAAATTTGACGATTGCATTGAATGACAAGATCGAAACTCGAATGGGAAAAAATTTGTCAATTTTCGATATTTCGTGGACAGTCGAAACCCGGCGAAGTTGGTCAGGCAGTGATGGATGCGATTGATATGGGCTATCGTCATATCGACTGTGCTCACATTTACGGTAACGAGGAAGAAATTGGGAAAGCACTGAAAGCGAAATTCGACGCTGGCGTCGTTAAACGCGAGGATCTCTTTATAACGAGCAAACTCTGGAACACTTATCACAAAGCCGATCTCGTTGAACCCGCGATCAAGAAAACCCTACAAAATCTTGGTCTTCAATACCTCGACTTGTATCTCATTCATTGGCCAATCGCTTATAAAGAAGGCGAAGATCTTTTCCCCAAAAATCCTGATGGCAGCCCTGCTCTCAGCAATACCGATTATCTTGACACCTGGAAAGGCATGGAAAACGTCCTCGATAAGGGACTCACGAAAAACATCGGCGTGAGCAATTTCAATTCGGAACAAGTCGACAGATTGCTCAAAAACTGCACGGTCAAGCCTGTCACCAATCAGGTCTGTATTTCGCATTTTTAAAATTTTTTTTTTATTTTTTTAAATATTTTTCAATTTTTTGTATTTTTTAAAAACGTTTTTGTATTTTTTTTTACAAATGTTTTCGTATTTTTTGTATTTTTGTATGTTCTTTTTCAATTTTATTTTTTCACTTCAACGTTTTTAGTGACTTAGTCATTTTTAGTAATTTTTTGTTAGTTTTATTTTTATTTATTTTTTTGTATTTTTGGTTTTTTGGATATTTATTTTGGTCTTTTTAATGTTAGTTGCAAATTGCAAATTGCATCGATCAACGACCATTGTTTAGTGTTCTTATAAAAACTGATTCGTCTTTTTCGTAAATCTCAGTTCGAATGTCATCCGTACTTGACCCAGAAAAAGCTTTCGGAATATTGCAAAGCCCGGCAAATGGTTGTCACGGCTTATAGTCCCTTGGGCTCGCCGGATAGACCGTGGGCGAAGCCTGACGAACCGAAACTGCTCGAAGACGCGAAATTGCTCGACCTCGCGAAGAAATACGGAAAAACACCGGCTCAGGTTCTGCTGCGCTATCAAGTAAGTATTTTTTAAAATTATATAAAAATAATATTTTTCACATAATAAAAAAAAATTATACAATAATAAATGAATAATAAAATAATTTAAGTAAAATTAAATTACATTTTTATGAAAATACGAATAATAGAAAGAAATTCTTTTTTATTGTTATTATCGATTTATTTATTGAATGATTATTTAAAAATTTATTTGTTATTTATTATAAAGTAATGATTAATTGATGATACAATTATCGATCGATTGATTATCGATTAATCGTTCGATTAATCTTAATCGCATTAATCACTCAATCGATAAATCGATTAATCGCATTAATTACTCAATCGATAAATCGATTAATCGCATCAATCACTCAATCGATAAATCGATAAATCGAATTAATCACTCAATCGATAAATCGATTAATCGCATTAATCACTCAATCGATAAATCGATTTATCGCATAAATCACTCAAATGCAGCGTTCGATCTTGTTTTTTTTTTTTTATTTATTCTTATTTCTTCGTCGTTTTTTTCAAAAAGCTCGATCGTGGCCACGTGGTGATTCCAAAATCCGTCACCAAATCCCGAATCGCCGAGAACGCGAATATATTCGACTTCAAGCTGAGCCCCGAAGACATCGCGTACATCGACACCTTCGATTGCAACGGAAGGATTTGTCCGATGACGGGGTAATTTCAATAATATATATATATATTTTTTTATTTTCACTATGTACATTAGAATAAGTGAAATTCGAAGAGATTTTTATTCGTTCACGCGCGATTGGACGAAATTCGTTTTTTCGTTCGTTCGTCTAAAAGCTCGAGATTTATGTTTTTTTAATTTTAATTTTTATTTTTCAGATCCGAGGCCAGTCCGTTCTTTCCATTCAACATACCATTCTAATCGAAAGCTTTCTCTATCTCTAAGTCATACACGATTGGTCCAATCGCAACAGTGCTTCTAATTGCGTGTATTGGGCTGTTTGGGTGATCCCCAATGATGATCAGTGCACGATCCATTTCGTAAAACCTCATTCGCGCGTTGAAAATAAAAAAATAAAAAAACCAAAAGAAACACGATAATTCGCAGTTTTTTTTTTAAGTTTTTAAAAAATGAAAATCTCAATTTTGCAATGTTCAACTTTGCAATGCGAAAAATGAGTTTGCATTCGTTTGATAAGTAAACCGTTTTTTTTTTCCGAAGTTTTCTTTCTGAAAAACGTACTTTTTGAGACTTGAAACAAAACGGATTTCTAAAAAAATATTCACCGGAAAGGAAGACAAAAAATGATTACTTAATAATTAATTAGCTTTTATAGTGCATTTTTTAAACTTTTATTTTTACTTTTTAACTTTATTTTCAACACAATCTTTTTTTTCTATTTTGCTTGGGTACTTTTTTTCACGGTTCAATTTTTCTATCGTCGAGCTCATGTTTTTGAAAGTTGAATCGAAAATCGATTTTGTTACCAAAGGAAATTTCGATACGAAAAAAAATTTAATTAAAAATCGATTTTATTCCCAAAGGAAATTTCGATACCCAAAAAAATTTAATTAAAAATCGATTTTGTTACCAAAGTAAAATTTCGATACCCAAAAAAATTTAATTAAAAATCGATTTTCTTACCAAAGTAAAATTTCGATAGCCAAAAAAATTTAATAAAAAATCGATTTTGTTACCAAAGGAAATTTCGATAGCCAAAAAATTTGATTAAAAATCGATTTTATTCCCAAAGGAAATTTCGATACCCAAAAAACTTCAATTAAAAATCGATTTTCTTACCAAAGTAAAATTTCGATAGCCAAAAAAATTTGATTAAAAATCGATTTTATTCCCAAAGTAAAATTTCGATACCCAAAAAAATTCAATTAAAAATCGATTTTGTTACCAAAGTAAAATTTCGATACCCAAAAAAATTTCAAAATCGATTTTGTTACCCAAGAAAATTATCCACGGAATATAGCGGAAAAAAAACGTGTTTGGGTCCAAACTCCGTCAATTGCAGCTCGAAATTGAAGCTGACGTTCGCAATATTCGAGGAGGAAAAAAACCAAGCTGAATCATTCACCGGGACGTCGAGACCGGTATTTGTGATCGCAATTTTTTTTCCGGCACTCCTGTGTCATTACGGGAGAAGGAGTAGCGCGCAAAACGGAGATAATGAGTTTGGAAGAGCCGTCTAAGTTGATCGTGGGAGGAGCGGATGGATAACGTATCGCGAGTGAATAATGCAACTTTTTTTTATATTTTTTTTTTGTTTGCTGCACAAATCGAGCTTGAATTCCCGTTGCGTTTCCAGTCTCACGCTAACGCGAATCGCGATCGACACGTCCGGTATAATATTCAGAAATCGATTTATCAATCGTCCGTTATTAGAGAATTTGTCCTCCAGGCTTAATCGCAGTGCCATGGCGGAAGTCACTTTTTACAACGGAAATAAAGCGCCCAGCCTTGGCCTGGGAACGTGGAAAGTATGTTGACAATTGCAAGAGAGAGGAATCGTCAAAAAATAACATTTCTGACGATTTTTTGTTTTTATAAATAGAATTTTTTTTATAATATAGATTTTTGTTTTTTTTGCAAATAGTTTTTATAAAGAAACATTTTTGATTTTTATAAATGAAGAAATTTATCTTTTGAATAAAAGGATTCTTTTTTTTAATAAATAAAAAGATTTATTCCTTAATAAATAAAGATTTCTTAATAAATAGACATTTCTTGACGTTCGTTAATGGTACTTTTTGATTTTTTTCGTTTTTTTTTTTACATCTATTTTTACTTTATTTTTACATCAAAATTTCCTGAAATATCAGAATATCAATTTGCAGATTTGGAATATCGAATGGAACTTTTTGTAACGTTCGAAAAATTCTATTTGGAATTAAATTCGAAAAGATAATAATAAAATCGAAAATAAATTTAATTTCCAGTTGTAGTTTTTAATATAAAATTAATAATTGAATTTAATTTGAATTTGATTCAAACCTGATAACTTGATTACTTTTAAATTTAATAAAAACTTCATTTTCAAACTCGAATAGCAATATCAAATAACAAAATATAATGTCAAATAACATTTACAATTTTTATCTGCAGAAAAAAATGTCTGCGATAACTGCAAGTAGTTTATTTTTACACCCAGGTATCAAGACTCTGATAAGAGCGTAATCACAGTTGATCCAGTTGATAATTCCGCGAGCTCGATGATTTGTTTTTTTTTTTGTTTCACCATGTGGACGTAAAGATCAAGATACAGAGAAAAACAATAAATAAAAAATGACGAGACAGCCAAGACAGAGAAGTAGAAATTTGCATCTTTGAGATGCAACGGAACTTTGATAATTTTTAACAAATTTGAGGAAAATTTTATATCTGTTAAATCTTTAAAATTAATTTTATTGAATTTTAACAAAAGATTTTATATAAATTTTAACGATTTTATTTTCATTAGAATTATTTATTTCAACTTATTGTTAATTGATTTATTAATTAATTTACGATGAATTATTTATTAAATTGTTTATTAAAGTTATTTTCGTTAAAACCAAAACACTAAAATTGGTCGGATGACGTGCGATAAAATTTTTATCGAAACATTTCAAAAAAATCATGATTGGTAAAAATGACTTTTCGGGATTCAGTCGAAACTAGGTGAAGTGGAAGAGGCGGTGAAATATGCGATCGACATTGGGTACAGGCACATAGATTGTGCCCCGGTATACAGGAACGAGAAGGAGATCGGCACGGCACTAAAAGCGAAAATCGATGAAGGTGTAATCGAGCGGGGAGATATGTTCATCACCAGCAAACTCTGGAACACGAAGCACCGTCCCGAACTCGTGGAGCCGGCTCTGAGGAATACCCTTAAGGATCTCTGCATAGATTATCTTGACCTCTACCTGATCCATTGGCCTGTTGCTTTCAAAGGTAATTTTAAAGACGAATAAAAATTCTATTTTATAATTATAATAATTAATTTTATTACTTTATAATAATATTATTTAAAATATATATTATTATAATAATAATTTTAATTCAATATATTTATATATATTATATATATTAATTATTTATATTTAATTTAATTTTAATATAATAATTAATATTACTATTTATTATTATAAAAAAATATTATTATAATTATAATATGATTATTAAAAATTTTACAATTATAATAAATCCAAACAAACTTTTGCGACAGTTTTGTGATTGGTCGATTCAGTTTGTGATATCGGTTGACCTCAGAAAATAATAAATAAAGAATAAATAAATAAGAAATAATAAAATAAATAATGAACGAGAAAATAACGAATAAAAAATAAATAATAAACACGAAAACAATGAATAAATAAATAATAATTCATAAACAAAAAATAAGAAACTAAACAATAAACAAGAAATGAATGAATGAATAAGAAAATAAATACAAAATAATAAAATGATTAATGAATAAGAGAATACATAATAAAAAAAATAAAATAATTAATAAATCATCTTTATATTAATTAATATCACCTAATATATTCTCGTTGGAACTTGAAATCAAAGGGAACTTTTTTTTTTCATTTTTAGAAGGCGACGAATGGTTCCCCTCGAAGGAAAACGGCGAGGCGATAACAACAGACATTGATTACGTCGAGACTTGGGGAGCGATGGAGGCCCTCGTAGGCAAAGGCTTGGCGAAAAATATCGGCATAAGCAATTTTAATTCGAAACAAATCGAAAGACTTCTCGCTCACTGCAGAATAAAACCGGTCACCAATCAAGTCGAGTGTCATCCCCATTTGACCCAAGTCGAACTTTCGGAGTTTTGCGCGGCTAGAGGTATCACGATAACGGCTTATAGCCCCCTCGGCTCACCGGACAGACCTTGGGCCAAACCGGAAGACGCTCTTCTCTTGGAAAATCCGAAAATCAAATCCATCGCTGCGAAATACAACAAAACGCCTGCCCAAGTGGTTTTGCGTTATCAGGCAAGTTATCAGTAACGGCAAATCCAAAAAAGATCATTTTTTCAATTTTTCATATGAAAAATTTGGAATTGTTGAAAATTTTGGAATTGTTGAAAATTTTGAAAAAACTGCGCAGATCGATCGCGGACACATCGCCATACCGAAATCCGTATCGAAAAATCGTATTCAAGAAAACTTCAGCATTTTCGATTTCAAACTTTCACCTGATGACGTTCAACTGATTCACACGTTTGACTGCAACGGCAGGATTTGCCGCATGCAGAGGTTTGTCTTATTTTTGGTTTTTTTTTGTTTGTTTTTTTTTATACCAAACTCAAACAAAATACAATTTCATGATTTTTTCATCAACGAAACACATCGAAATCTCTACGAACTTTTTGTTCTCAACAGCTCCTTTAAACACAAGTACCATCCGTTTGAAAAAGACGTCAAGTTCTGAAGGACCGGAAAACCTGATACCTGATGATACGAAGATACGAAGTCTTTTGTCAATCACCATTTTTTGTATTGAAACTTCCAATAAAGGGGCGACTGAATAAAAGAACATCCTGATCAGAAAGTTGTTGCATTAAATAATCAATTATTAATAATCAACGATTTCACAATGATTACCTCCAATTTTTATTTTCTCTGCAAGAGCAAATGATAACAAAAAATTCAAAAATCGTGAATATTGACGATTTTCCAATCCCGTCGAATTCAGAGCTCATTTTTATCGAATTTGGAATTGGGATTTTTTCGAATTTGGAAATTTGAAAATTCACCGGAAGTTTCGTAATTTTCCGTGAATCCGTTTAAGATCGGAGTGGAAAAGTTGAAACTCAAATTGAAAACGAAAATTCAATCCAAAATGACAAAAGATTATTGAAAAATCGTAAAAACGGTTTTTTATTTGTTCAGACTGGAACTTCGTACATTTTTGTAAATACATTGATTATTACAATTTTTGTCATTTTCCGAATATTTGAATTCCTCAAAATATTATCGATTTTGAAAATCCATTTAAATTTGGAAAATTCATTATTGGAAAAATCCATAAAAAATTGGGAAATTCATGATTGGAAAAATCCATAAAAAATTGGGAAATTCATGATTGGAAAAATCCATTAAAAATTGGAAAATTCATGATTGGAAAAATCCATAAAAAATTGGAAAATTCATGATTGGAAAAATCCATAAAAAATTGAAAAATCCCTAATTGGAAAAATCCATTAAAAATTGAAAAATCCCTAATTGGAAAAATCCATAAAAAATTGAAAAATCCCTAATTAGAAAAATCCATTAAAAATTAAAAAATCCATTATTGGAAAAATCCATAAAAAATTTGAAAATCCATGATTGGAAAAATCCCTAAAAAATTTGAAAATCCATTATTGGAAAAATCCATTGAAAATTGACGTCAAAAACTTGAAAATAAAACTAAAATGTAGGATAAATAACGAGTTATCATCGATCGATGGCAATATATGATGATTTTATGACATCAGAATTCTGGGAATGTCAATCAAGGTCATCAGCATAAAGAAGAGTCCGATGAGAAGTCTGTGTCGTTGCAGCCGCAATCGCAGCACTCGCAGTACTCCTCGTCGGTGGTGCTCTCTCCGGATGACCTTGGGTGACCTTCCTCGTCGTCCAAATTCTTCAAATACGCCGAGCAATTGCAGGGCTCTTTGCTATGTAGATTTGTACATTTGCCTTTGCACAAAAAGGCACTTTGCGAAGCTGGAACTCCAGTTTGATGGCTGGGAATCCAACCTTGACACTTTTTGCAGATTAGGCCTGGAGCCTGTTTTGGAGAAATTGGTAATTGACAGCAAGGTGTCCCTTCGTGGTATTGAAGGTTGGCAGATCGATTGGACGTTTTGCATTGCGATTTGACTGGACTAAATCCATTTTTGCAACAAGCTGGACATCCTCTGGACGAAATCAAGGATTTTGTCGTACCGGCTGGGCTAAATTTGGAAAAATGGGAAACTTGATGGAAATCGATCACGTTTCGGATTGGTGAAGCTTTCGAGGTTCTTTGAGGTCCACCGGAAGTCGATGCTTTAGGAGCTCCTGGACACGATGATGGCACGCAAGCCCATGATGATTTCTATCGATCAATAAATATCCAATTATCTCAATAATCATTATTTTTCAATTTGTGTTTTGATTTGTTTGGATTTGTTTGACAAACAAATTGACAAACCTCGCTTTGGCCATTTTCTCGAATCAGGGGTACCCTTTTTGTCAAAGATTTCAATAATTCTACGTCTCGATGACTCGATGGTCCAGAGGATTTTGGATCTTCGGGAATCGAGGTACTTTGCTTCTCAAAATTTTTCTCTTTCGAGGTTGGCTAGTTTTTTAAATCATTTTTTCGGTTGTGAATTGATTTAGCGAATGGCCGAAAAGTATAATAATTGTTTATTATTTATAGTTGTTTAGTCTTTTTTTAAACTCGATCTTTCATTTTTTAGTTCTTTTAAATCGAAAAGATTATTTTTTTTTCACGTATTTGTTCGTTTATTTTGAAAGTCTGAAAAATTATTTTGAAATAATTTGAAATTTGAATTAAATAAAAATGTTAATATTGATAATAATAATTTTTGAGCCTTTGTAATTTTTAATAATAATAATTCAATAATGATAAATCATTTTTAATGACGATTCTAATGAGGATCAATATAATATATGAAATATTGAAAAAGTGATTAAAAGAAAAATCTGAAATTAAAAAATCATGTTTTTTTCGAACTCACAATTTCTTTGGGTTTGTGAACGAATTTTTTTTTCGTTTCCTGAACGTTACTCGTCGAGGCACGAGGACAGCTATGAATTTTTCTTCCGCAGGTTTGGACACTGGACATCGATTTTTGAAACTCCCTGGAGGTTAAAATTTTATTGATTTGCTCTTGAAAAATGGTTTCACGTTCCTCGAGTTCTCTAATGCTGTTTTTCAAATTAATCTCTTCTTCTCCCAGCTGTCGAATTTTCGCGATACAAAATATATCCTCGGAGTGTATCGAGTGGAGACTCGGAGTTTTCTTCTCGTTTACTTCCTTCTCTAGCTTTTCCAGAATATCATCAAATTCTTTGTTCTCCAATTCCAGGGATTCCAGCGCCATCTGGGATTCCTCCAGTTTGATATCTGCTTCGATTATTTTGTCCTGTCCCGATAACGTTCTTGTTACAAAAATGTACCTTCAATTTTCATATTTCGTTAATTAAAAAAAAAAAAACAAAAAAACATTGCAACGGAAAATAAATTAACAATTTCGAATTTCGAAAGTAAATTAACCAATTACGATCATTGTGACACTTATCTCACACGATTTATAACGAAACAAAAATGTTTTTTTTTAGATAAGGTTCCGAAACAATAAAAATTCAATATCTCGACAATTATTGAAAATCTCTAAAAATCCTTTTAGGGGTGCTCACAGAATATTATGAGACAGGTTTGTGCAAAATTTCAGCTCGATCGGGTAGGCAAAAAATGAGTTTGTAGAAAACGCACAAAAAACCTAAAAAATTTGTTATCTCGAAAACTATCACCAATCGGTAAAAATCCTTTTAGGGGTCCTTTTAGAATAGTAAATGAAGGGTCTGTTCAAAATTTCAGCTCGATCGCGTCGAGCAGGTCTTTTCGGAACCTTACCATTTGTTTCTATCCCGATAACCGAGAATTACCGGAACTCGTCGTATGTCGAATTCAATCGTGGCGTACGTGCAACTCGGCCGTTTCCACGTTGAGACTGTTCACGGTTTTCTTGAGATTATCGACGAGTTTTTCAGTCGGATCGGAATGGGGTGAAATTTTGTTCATTATTTGTTGTATTTTGCGAAATGGTGGATCGTCCTGTTTCCTCCCGGATTTCCACATGTTAAAAGCCATGATCGCTGGTATCGACCTCTCCATCGCGGTTATTTTTTCCTTTAGATATTTCTGACGATTCGCCAGATCGCTTCGTCGCTCTTGAATTTTCGTCACAGCGTTCTCGAGGAAGGATGCGCACTGTTTCGGCATTTTCAGATCAGATTTCGAACCTGGCCGGAATAGGTTATTTTACAATTTCAAATTTTTAAAAAGAATAAACATCAAGTTTTTTTTTTAATTGATGAAAAATAATTTTTGTTTTTTTTTTTTTGTTTTTAATAAACAAAATGGTAAAAGAGTTTTTTTTTACTATTAAAGTATTATCTCTACGTATAATTATTGATTAGTATTATTGTTTATTAGTTATAATTATTATTTATTCGTTTATTTTTTTTTTAATGAAAATTATTTATCGTTATTTATTGGATAAATAAAAATGATGAATTTTTCCATCTTACATCTGCAAGAAGCTTCATCCACTGAACGTGCAGAAGATCCTGTAAATATTAAATTATTTTTTTAAATCCATTTTTTTGGTTCACGAAATGTCAAATGTTCGATAAAAAAAATTATGAAGACAAGAAGTACCATGACTAGGCGACTTTTCCATTTTTCTGGTTTTCTCGTTTTTTTCACTTTTTAAAGAAATTGATTTTTTTTCTCGATTTTTTAATTGATTTTTTCGACGCGATCGGTTCTTGGCACGTGATAATTCTAACTGTCAAAAAAACGTCAATGTTCGGCGTGAAAAACGTTGATTGACTTCTTAAAGCGCCTATCTTCTCGTCCATCTCGTTTGGATAAGACGAGGAGAGAAAATTCTTCGAAGCTGCGATTAAGTCGATAAGTCTCCGATCGTTGCACAGCTGTTTCGTTTATTTTTCTTTTTTCGTTTTTTTTTGTTGATTCGTCTCGTTGGATCGAGTCATCGAAAGCAATAAATTCTTCATCGTTGCTGTCAACGATCAAGTGTATTGAATATTTGGGAATCGATGCAATCCGGATTCGCCTGAAACGATCGATCATTTTCGTCGACAATTCTTTACGAAATAACATTACGTAAGCATATAATCGAAGATGTTTTTTTTTTAATTAAAACTTTTTATGAAAATTACATTTTTTTAGTTCGTAATTTTTCGATTTGTTAAAAGTACGGAAGGACACGATTAACAATACTCATTTTATTTATTAATTAAGAAAATTAGATTTTTTTATTTTATAGATTATATAATTTCATTTTTTATTTTAATTTTTAATTTATTGTTTTAATTCGATCAAACTACGAAAGTGAACGATCAAGGATATTTATTTTTCAAATAAATAAAAAAAAATCAATTTGGTATTTTCTTTCGTAGGTCATTCAATTTCATATTTAATTTTTTTTTTTTGAAATCTCTTATATTTTTATCAACACTTTTTATTTAAAAAAAAAATCGTCCCTACGCAAATTAATTTTTTTTTAATGTGGAAGTTAATTTCAATTTGTAAAAATCGATGATTAGCGAAATAAAAAAAAAAAAGATCCATCAGGTGGAAAAAATCGAATTCCATGGACGACAAATTGCAATTGAACGAGAAAGGTTCATCGGACTCGGCTACTGTGGGCCTTGCGGGTTCGTTAACTCGCGAGATGGGTGGCCAAACTGAACGAAAGATTTTCAGTGCTCCACCTGGCGTAAAACGTTACAGCGTCAAATGGTCCAACGTACGGAGAAATCCAGGTGACGATTTTAGATAACTTTTCTGATCGAATTGAAAAATGATTGTCGAGAGTGATAATAAAAAAATTTAAAAAAAAATCAAGCAGAGACATCAAATGGACTCAATAGAGGCTGATTACATAAAAACTCATATAAATACTAGCTTTTCTCCAGAATCCAAAATTCCCCACAAATAACATTTTTTTAATCCCGATAAAAAATTGGAATTTTGTCCAAATTGATGAAAAGCTGAAGTTTAAGTATTTTTAAAAATCTTTCAACAAGAATAAATTCGATATCTTCCACGATTTTTCTCGATCTCTTATTTAGAGTCTTAATTACAGTTTTTATGTTAATTAGAGTCCATAATTGGATTATTTAAAACCATCAAACTTATGATCGAATTTTTTCATCGATGACGTCCGAATCCAGCTGTTTTTGAAAATCACCAGGTGGCCAAAGGTTCATCTTCGTTTGGCCGCAGAAAGCTCGAGCACGTACCAACCGTTCGGTCTACTTGGTGCCCCTTCTTCGACGAATGCTGATCGCTCTGATATACTTGGGTTCGGTTCATCTCTGGCCAGGGGAATATTTGCCAAGGACGATTCCACCGACAGTCCCGTTACCTAGGCCACCAGTTAAATGCAGCGTAATCGAGCCACTCTGGGAAGACGAAGACATTGGTGTTTCAAGGTCACGATAAATAGGTTGGAAATGCGATAAAAAAAGATTTTAAAAAATAAAAAAGATTTAAAAAAATAAAAATGATAAAAAAAGAATTAAAAATGATAAAAAAATAATGAAAAATGATAAAAAAAGAATTAAAAATGATTAAAAAATAATTAAAAATGATAAAAAAATAATTAAAAATGATACAAACGATAAAAACGATAAAAAACTAAATAAATATTTATATTTGACGCAAATTGTAACCCAAACAAACCCAAACGACTAGAAAAACTGTAACGAGTCCAAATATAAAAATAAATAGACATAACCATAATTCATCAAATTCTTCGTGCCTCCAGCATCAGTCGGCATTTTGAACGCGTGGAAAAGACGAAAAAGCTGTTTTCAGATAACAATAAAAAAAAAGCTGGGGCTTGAAGCGATACTCGTGAATCACGTGACGTCAGATTGAACTCCGAGCTTGATTGGACCGTCGGAATTCGTTTTTTCGAAGCGAGTCGTGAGTATCAGCCGAGGCATCCGTCGAGACGCATCGATGTGTCAGTACGCCGAGGGATATTGAAGCAGGACGTTAAAAGGCGTTTCGGAAGTTTGATAGAAAAGCGATATATCGCAGCTGCGATTAAATCGAAATAAAAAAAATTTAATTAAGCGTAAATAAAAAAAAGCGTAAATAAAAAAAAATAAAAAAATAAACAAAAATGGAAATCGGTACGGTGATAATAGTGACGACGTTATCTATAATTGTTTATCTCGCGGGAGAAAAATTGTATAGATTGTACAAGTTCTCAAAACTGCTCAATAAGTTACCTGGTCCAAAAACTCTCATTCCGTTTTTTGGTATTCCCTGGGAAATGCTCCGGCTCCCGAAGGAAGGTTCGTCAAATTCCACTTATTGACTCCATTCCAAAATTCAAATTTCATTCCATAAATTATTTTCGAATTTACTGGTAAAAACGACTCGACGAACATTTTATGAAGAATTTTTTCCATCCAGATCGCTTACAATGGAGCTTGAAATTGTCCCAACAATTCGAGAGTGGAATATATCGAGTTTGGGTCGGCACAATGGGAATCGTCGGAATACGAAAACCGGAACAATTAGAGGTAAATCATTAAAAACGAATCATTGCTACGATAATTTGCAAAAAACTTCTTTACTGTATTTTATTTATTATATATTTATGTGCTTTTTATTTTTAACAAGTATATTAGTAAAAATCATTAATAATTGATAATTGATCAATAATAAACAAATAAGAATGATTAAAGATTATTTTTATTGTATAATTATCGTTCAATTAATGATTGATTTATGAACGTTTAATCATAATCAATTATTTTTATAATTGAATAATTGCTGTTCAATTGATGATTGATTGATAATGTACGATTAATGATGATTGATAATTATTATAATTGATGATAATTTTTCCTTCGCCTCGTAAAACGTGTGTTCTCGATAAGAAAAATAAAAATGTTTTTATATTTTTCTTATCGAGAACACACATCTTTTTATTACATTTAAGCCAATTTAATTTGCATTTTCTTCTCGTACAGGTGATACTCCGCAGCACCGAACAAATAACGAAGTCTTTTGTTTATCATTATTTGAAACCGTGGTTGGGCCAGGGACTCTTGACGTCCACAGGTTTATTATAATTATTATCTTTTTCTTCGTTTTTTTTCAAATTCTTCTTTTCCCTCTTTTCAGTAATAATAGTAATAATATTTAATATTTCAGTATCTTTTCCAATCGATTTTCGAGTTTATAAATTTTCATTTTTTTTAAGTTTTCCTTCGATTTGACATTTGATTGATTATTTATTAGCGGATTTGGTTTTTTTTTTAATTTTTCCATCGATTTGGTGCTTAAGTAATTATTTATCAGCTGTTTTATTCGGATCGTTTTGTTTTTTTGATTTGAAGGAGCACAATGGTTTCACAGCCGGAAGCTTATAACTCCGGCGTTTCATTTCCGCGTTCTCGATAACTTCGTCGACGTCATGATTGAAAAAGCAAATATATTGAACAAATGCATCGATCGCGAGATCAAAATACACGGTGATAAACCCTTCGATATTTTTGAGATCGCCAATGGATGCACCCTCGACATAATTTGCGGTAATTACTGTCGCAAAATTGCATTTACTTCGTATTTTATGATTACTTATAAAAAAATCAAAATAATTAATCGAGCCATTATAAAAATTACTTTTCGCGACCAGAAACTGCAATGGGAGTGAAAAGTCACGTGCAAGAGCACGAAACGATGGGAAACGATTACTCTACAGCAGTGACCACGTGAGTTATTTTTAATCTTTAATCCAAACAAACTGATTTTGAGATTTCTGAAAAGTCGTTTGGTTTTGGTTGCTCCGGGCTAAAATTGAACATTGGAAGATCGGGGGAAATGGAATGCAGTTTCGGATAAAAATGAACTCAGGTGTGACGCAATTCCAGTTATAGAAGAGGGAATATTATCCATGAATAAATTCAGATGAAAAAGCTCCAATGTGGGAAGCTAAAAATTAAAAAAAAAAAAAAAGTCTTTTCAATTTTGTATTTATTATTTTTTTAAGGATTTCTTCTCTCGCCATCGGTCGTTTTCTTCGGCCTTGGCTAATGTGGGATTCGATTTTTTACAAATCGAGCTCCGGCAAGGTTTTCGCCGCAGCTGTTGAAAAATCGCATTCGTTTTGCACAAAAGTGAGTTTGCTAGAAAATATAAACCTGTCGAGATGATTCTCGACAGGTTTATATTTTTTTTTGTACGGGTTTTTCGATTCGCATGAAATAATTGAAAAATCATTCGAATATTCAAAATCTCGTTTGAAATCATTCGATTGTTTCGTTATGTAGGTCATGTTACTACTGTATGCAAAAATCCGTTTTAATTCGAACAAATAACGATTTGCAAATCGAGTCCTTATCGATTGTACCTTTCCTCGCTGTATTTATGATTTTTTCGTTTCGACTAGTAATTATCACTTTTTCTTGGAGGTTTCGTGACGGCTCTGTCAACCTCACTTTCGTCTTCCGAACTTTTACAGGTCATAGAGACGAAACAGCGTGAGAGAAAATTGGCATCGACCGAAAAGGAGAGTTCGATATTGAAAACTGAAGACGATGAAAAGAGTTAGTTGGTTTAAAGTATTACGATTATTAATGTTGAAAAAAATGCGTGGATCGATGTTAATCAGGCGGATAGTTGAAGGTGGAGGCAAGAAAAAGGCTTTTCTGGATTTGCTGCTGGAAGCGAACGAAAAAGAGGAGAATCCAATGACCATCGAGGACCTTCGTGACCAAACGAACACGTTTATGTTCGCGGTAAGTTCGAGGTTATCAAAAAGTCCAATCGAGTCATTTACAGCCTTGGCCAAAAGTATTAGGCATCCAATAATTTTTCTATCCGGACGAAAAATCGAATTTCTCCGCGAAAAAAAAATCGTAAAAATTTGTTCAAAAAACGAAACTAAAGCTAACAGTTACCTCTTCAAACATCTAATTTCTAAATTCCGGAATCACCATTTTTCTAAATTCAGGCTTTTTCTAAGTTTTTTGTTCTGACATTAAATTCGATATCTCGGCGAAAAATGATCGTAACTCAATTTACCAAACGGCGTTTCAAAGAGGATACAAATCGCTTCCTTTTGCTTCTTCACTCTTATTTTTGCGATTTTTTTTGTAGCCGGTACGTCACTTCGAAAATTACGGAATTTTCCGCTGTTTTTGTAATTCGCATAATCGCGTGCTAGACTTTGAAAAATGGTGATCTCGAAATTTAGAGATTAGATGTTCGTAGAGGCTACTATTAGCTTCAGTTTCATTTGTTGAACAAATTTTTACGATTTTTTTTCGCCGAGAAATTCGATTTTTCGTCCGGATAGAAAAATTATTGGATGCCTAATACTTTTGGCC
>JAPYZJ010001746.1:0-28472 GCA_030522765.1 Ophioninae sp. B BG-2022a
AGTTCATATTCGTAATCAGCGCATCAAAATACACTAGAATCAGTCATTGAATCTCAAAGGGGAAAATAAAAGTTAAAATTTGTAGACCTGTGTTATTATCAAAAGTGGAAAATTAACATTGACGAGTGTTGATCTATTATTAAATCAGCTATTTGCAAAGCTGAACATTTACGATGTAATTGAAATTTGTTAATTCACGATCTCCCATTTTGGACTAACTTTTTGCCCGAATGTCAATCCAATAATGGTTTAAGGGGTTACAGGTGTTACTCAGACAAGTGAGATTTTAACAGACCCGCAGGTTAGACACTTCAATAAAAACACATTTTCCGAAAATTTCGGATTTCTTCGGAATTGTTCGAAATTCGAAGAAAAAGTGTAAATTTTGGTTCGACGTGATCAAATTTTCACACGAGTATAGGATTTGCAGTAAATATAATTAAATTGGGATAGATCGATAAAAGTGTTGAACGAGGAGAGAAAAAAGTCTGAGAATTGAACGGCGTTTGAACGACGTACTTTATCCGTTTACACGGAGTATAAAGACTTTTTTCTTTCTCGTTCACGGGTGGTATTCGTGACTGGCGGAAATTTTGCACCCGGTACAATTCACGTTTGGACAGACAGTGTAGCGAGCAGGAAGGGAGGCAACGAATTACCGAAGGAAGACGTAACGAGGCATCAGTGGTAACGTTCCACCATCGGTGGAACAATAAACTTTCGACTCCACGCTCCAGACGGAATGATTGAAAGTTTTGGAAAGAGGCAATGAAAATTCAAACGTCGCTTGCAGATGCCGTTTTCGCGTGCCGGTGTCATTGTCCGAAGCATTTTGTTGATAAGCAAAAAAAAAAAAATACAAAAAAACACACGAAAGCATCAAATTTTATTCAATTTCGATTCGTCGTTACTCGAGGATTTTCATTAATCAATGACCTATGGAAGGATTCTTTTTATCCATTCTCCCGAGTCCCGTTTCGATATAAATCCTCAGAACCAGTGGTTCCCCTAGTAGGGGACACTGGGGACAAAAGTAACAGTTCTCCATGCCCGATTTTTCGTTAGTTATCACATTTGTGATAAAATAAATACAGCTGGATTAAACTCTCCTTTATGGTCTAAACATGTGCTTCGAAATTTTATCTAATATATTTCGGTTTCTAATTGTTATAAAGCTGTAAAAAAAAATTGGAGATTGTTAAATTCGACCCCATGGTTAGGGCGAAAGTAACAAGATGTGGGTAGAAACTGTCACCATATTAGTTCTGTTCAATACTATAAATACAATGAAAAACAACACAAGAGTAAATCAAATTATTGAATTCAAAGTAATCGTAATAATAATCGTATAAAAATAATAAGTTTCGTAATTAAGTTTAACTCGAGATTCGAGTTTTTTTATCCAGTCAAAAATCAAGAAAAATGTACTGCTTGACGATTAGTTAATTAAGAGATTAACGTTGACAACCAAAAATCACACGCGTCGCTATAGCTATTGGACAAGACTACAGAACGTTTGTTACTTTCGACCCGCCGTTACAAAATATCATCGATAAAATATCATCGATAGAATATCATCGACAAAATATCATCGATAGAATATCATCAAAAAAATATCATCGACAAAATATCATCGACAAAATATCATTGATAAAATATCATCGACAAAATATCATTGACGAAATATCATTGATAAAATATCATCGACGAAATATCATTGATAAAATATCATCGACGAAATATCATAAAAAAAATATCACACCGCAAAACATCATTGTTTGGGTTTGTTTGGGTTGAGTTGTTTGGGACAAATCCCCAGTCTCCCCTAGTAACAAAATCAAAGAGAAGATCGATGATGAATCGTCAAGACCGGTCACCACGCGTTCCGCGGTTGTTTGTCGATCAGTCTCAGCCTCGTGTCTTTCCTAGAGATTATAGAGAGGGAGTACAAGAGGGGGATAGTGCATATACGCAGTAAAAGAGAAACACGAGTTTAGCGAGGAGGCGTGCTCACCTCGTTTCCTCCTGTGCCATAATTTTCCGATTCCCTCTCTCCCTCATTTTATCCAAGTCTCGGTATCTACGTTCCCCTCCAATTGTACATCGAAGAGGATCTAGCTACACCTCCCTCCTGAGTCGTCACTACGTTTTAGTCCACGCGAGTATGCTATTTTCCTCCGTCGATTGTACTCCGCGTGTCGACCTCCTCCTACTCTTAACCCCCAGGCGATTCGAACCATCCGCCTTTTTCCCCACTTTTTGGCTCTCTTCAGGAAGGGGGTGGGGGTGGTTGATGCAGCGAGGCTTGGCAACGGTTTTCTTCATTCGAGCAACATTTCGAGCTTTACCGATGGTGGGGGTGGGGGAAACTCGTTGGTCGTCACGCATAGGCGCGAATCCCGAATGTTCCTCCGAGCTTTCGCGCTTTTCCAACGCAAAGCCACGATCGAACGTGTAGGTTCACTTTTCGAATACAGCTGAAGGCTCTTCGAAGAATCTCTCGTTTCTGCCTGCGCGAATATTCATTCCCTACAGTCCAGTTCGGTATGGGTTAAGAAACCCAAACTTCGAATGACCGAAAAGCTCAAAATACCGAATTTGAATATTCCATAATGACAAATTTGATGAATTTTTAGTTTGTTTGGGTTTGTTTGAAATCAAGGGTTTAAAATCAAACAAACAAACCCAAACTTCGAATGACCAAAAAGAATCAAACAAACAAACCCAAACTTCGAATGACCAAAAAGCTCAAAATCCCGACTTTGAATATTCCATAATGACAAATTTGATAAAATTTTACTTCGTTTGGGTTTGTTTAAAACCAAGAGTTTAAAATCACCCAAACAAAACCAAACAAATATCGTGCTGGCACGACTGGAAATTAGTAGTTTTAGAATTTCGAGGCTTCCGGTCAATGGAAGTTTGTGTTTCCTACCCAACCCCTCCAGTTCTTTCCGTCGATGTGCTTGGTGCTCTTGTTTCCGAGTGTGCCGGTGTGCCGATTTCTACAGGCTCGACAGTCGGCCACGACGAGAGCCAACAATGCGCAGTCTCCAAATTTACCACTTTATCCTCCCTTCCATGTAACACTGGCACGAGAAGACTACTACTACTGGCTGTTCTCGCTCGCACTCCCTGACTCTTCGTGGCTATCCCTCGGCTTTTCTATCTCTCTTCGTGTCTGAGCCCTCTCGGGTTTTCATCGTTTCGTCTCTGTCTCTCTGTCCTCCCGCACTCCCCGAGCAAGAATCCCCCAGCAGTTTTCAGCCCGCATATCCCACTACCGGCTGGTTTCTCCGCGCCTCTTCGACTCTCCCTCTTCCCAACCTCATTCTCCTCTTGCCTCGCTCCTCTGCATCCCCGCGACCTCCTCACTCGCTCGGTGCTTTTCTCCTCTCGCTTGCTCTCGCCTCACTCCTGCGTTCGATTCCCTCCAGCCCTCTCTCTCTCTTTCTCTCTCTCTCCCCGTCGCCCAGCGGGGAAACAGCCCCCCCGCACGTCGCCCCTCGCTGGGAGCGCAGTGTCGCGTTGAACCTCTAGCAGAGCGCGTCGCACGTCCGAGTACCGGCCGCCGCCCGTCATCAGTCGCCGTACTAACGCGCAGCCCAACGTAACCTCTTTACCTTCTTAGTTTTTAGTAGTTCAGTAGTAGGTTCGAAGGAAAAACACCGGAAGAGAATCAACGACGACCAATCGCGCGTTCTGTCATCAACTAGGAGTCCCAAACATCGCGATACGAAGAGAAGTCCGAAGCGAAAGACGAATTTTCATCCGGGAAAGTGGATTTTGACGAGACCTTACGAAGAACCCAGAGGCTCACTTGATATGCAGAATTATCAACCCTTGTGAAAGAGGAATCCCGGTATAAACTCGATAAGATCACGGAAACTTGGATAAAAAAATATATATATATATTCCTGGACGTTGGGTTGTCTTCGACCAAAGGGGAGTTGACGACACGTGCTTTTCCTTTCCCTCCCCTCCCCCCCCACCTCTGGGTCCTTTGACAATCACTCGAGAGATCTCGTCGGAGAGGAAACATCAAATATTGCCTCGACTTAGGATTCTTCGGTCTCCTACTCTTTTTCTTCTTCTTCTTCTTCTTCTTCTTCTTCTTCTTTCGTCGTCATCGTCGTCACCATCTTCTGCTTCTGGTATCAGCGCTGCCGTTACCACTGCTCGTTCTCACTCCGGATCCTTCCACTTCGACTTTTTCTACTTGACGTCACCGAGGAACTTCGCACACTCGTTTGCAACACTAGCATCGACGATCCAGCCCTGCAAAACAATCGAGGATCAAACGATTCAGAAAAAAGCTCTTCTTTCAGAGCTCTCCAGTCGACAGACCGCGGTGTTTTTTTTTTTTTTGACCCGGAGAGCTTTCGTAACTCTCGGTTTTACGGAGTATCGTGAATTTTACGTTCGGGGCAAAAAAAAAATCAACGTTATCTCGAAACTTCGTCGTCAGCACGTTGTATGGTGTTTTCGTTGTCAGTGTAAAAAACAGTGCGGGTTGAAAGCGAGCCCGAGGGTGGAGGGGGGGGGGCCTCGTGGCAGTATCACTCGATACAATCGACAAATTCGATTCTGAGTGCTACAAGAACAAACAGACGGTTTCTGCTGAGTGATAGAATCGCTTTCAACGATACGTCGATTTCAAGAGTCTGACGAATAAAAGTAACAACAACGCTCTATCGGAAGATATTTGGAAGTGGAACGAGACAAATTTCTCCGTGTGAAAAATAATAAAGCTCGAAAGGATTTTTTTTTTTTTTTTGTTCACGAGCGTGCAAGTGCGGCGCCGAGTTTACCCGGCTAGTGGCGAATTATACACACACACACACGCGCGCTAAGAGAGCACACTAACACAGTTGAATATACGCACGCGCGAAAAAACAAGGAAGGAGGTACGAAGAGCGCGGGCGCGCTTCGAGCCGCGAGAGAGTGAGGAGGAGAGAGAGAGGAAGAGAGAGAGAGAGAGAGAGAGAAAGAGAGAAAGAGTGAGAGAGAAAAAGAAAAAGAGAGAGAGAGAGATAAAGATCGAGATAGTGTGCAGGCAAGATCTTTGCGGATTTTCCTCGTGTGTGTGTGTGTTGTGTGCTTCTGTGCGTGACCTCTTCTCCTCTCCAGGTGCGAGTGTGTGTGCTTTTCGTGCAAAAAAGGGAGAGAGAAAGAAAGAGAGCGAAAGAGCGAGAGAGAGAGAGAGAGAGAGAGAGAGTAATATATATATATAAATATACACACACATATATATATATGTATATATATATGTGTGTGTCCGCGTGTGTATGTGTGTATATATATATATAATTCTCATACGGTGAAAATTGATATAAATTAATGAAATAAATATTCTAGTGGTGTTTGTCAGTGCGTCAAATAAATCGTCGCTGGTTCGCCCTGAGGGAAAGAATAAATAAATTGATCGATATTGTAATCAAACAAATAATAATAATAATAATAAACACCACGTCGTGCGCCATGGAACCTCAGAGCCAGGAAATTGTGGCGAGTGGATCGCTTGCCGAGGTGCCCAATGATCCAGGGTATGGGAATAAGTTACTTTTTTTTTTGTTTGTTTGGTCGTTTGTTTATTTTTCTCATTTTCTCCGCTTGAGTGTCTCGAGATCGAAAATCACGGAGAGTGTCAGGTTTGTTTTTGTTTTGGGAGGAGTTTGATTGTCAGCAATGAAAATAAGGGGGGGGGGGGAAGGGGAGGGGATGATCGCGTGGAATTTTCACCCCTCCCTGCTGGGAGAACTACAGTCGGTAGCTTTATCGTTAGAACTACCCTCCCACTCTCGCTATACCTCCTTCCGACCTCTTCACCCTTTTACCTTCTTTTCTTTCTTTCTTACATGCTCTCGCTCCTTTTCGATTCACGTATTCTCGCGCCTCGACCTTCTCCAGATACCCCTTGATTCAACCCTTGAAAACGCTCGATCTCTCACCCTCACTACTGAGTTTTATATATTATACTCCACGGTTTTAGTTTTATATTTTTATATATTTTTTAAAAATATATTTTATATTTATATATTTTTTTATATTTTATATTTATATATTTTTTTATATTTTATATTTTATATTTTTTTAGTTTCATATTTTATATTTTTTTAAAATATATTTTATATTTATTTTTTTAAATATTTAATATTTTATATATTTTTTAATTTTATATTTTATACTCCACGGTTTCTGCTACCCCGGGGATCAATTTTCGACGTTTTTGCCTCGTTTTATTTCCCGTTTCGTTTTCGTTGTTTCTCTCAAAATTTTCGAGAAGATCAGCTGGTCTCTTTGCGTCGTTGTGGAAGGCCGGTACGGGAGTCGGAAATTCTCATTGAGAAATCGTGTAGTAAAATAACGGGGATTATTGTTGAAAATAAAACAATAGTAAAGTGGAAGTCTGGCTAGAATTCGGTGTAGCGTAATGTTAAAAAATAATGCGAGTTGATTTCGATTTTTTTCTGGTGCAGAGGCTTCAAAATTGTTGAGGTTGTAGCGTGCATCGTTGAAACGGAAGATAAAGATTTTTATCGTTTGTTAAACTTCTCTCTCGGTCTCTGGATACACATTTTCAATAATTTCTTCGGTTAAATTGGAGCTCCGGAAATAATGGAAGAAATTTTCAATTTGTTTAGTGACAATAATTAAACTATGATTATTGAACACCATTATTGTTCCATTCGAGCGATGCAATCTGCAGTCTCATTTTGAAACACCACGTGCGTACGTTAAGATTTTTTTTTTCGTCAAAAAATTTATTTTTGGGGTCGTGGAGTATATATTCTATGAAAGTATGCATTATTGTTCAATCGATTGTATTATTTTATTATTGTTATTCGATTTGATTGAATTACTTAATAATTAATATTATTCGATAGAATTACTTCATTATTATTGTTCGATCAATAATATTATTTTATTATCGTTATTCCATTCGATTATATTACTTCATTATTATTATTACTCGATTATTATTATAAACAAAGATCATTTTTGCAAAAATCATCACTCGCTACTATCAATTTTTTCCGAAACTGTCATTTTTTGTATTTCATCGTTTTCAACGATGTTACATCGTATTTCTTTCGATCATGGGAAAATCAGTAATTCTATTTTGGTCAGTTGAGAAAAAAAATTTATTGTAAAAATTTCCGCCGTTATCTCGCGCGGAAAAGCGGGCTCACTTCCGGAATCCCGTTGCACGCGTTTAACGTAATAAAAGCGGATGTCGCATTGCCGCGCGAACGAGCGTGCAAACATTTTGCTCGTGACGTCAACGCTGCCCACGCGTATCTTTGGCAGAATTCCCTGTGAAATAACGCGTGAATAGACCCGAGGCTCCCTTCGAAGTTGACATCAACGTTGGTGTTTTCTCGTTGAATTTTGAAAATTCCGTACGAAGCCTGAGGCAACGTCATCATCGTTGTCTCCTCTGTCGTCGTCCTGAGTGGAGTCTTGTAAACGTGGTTACCACGTGACGCAAACGGCTCGGAGATTCCCTATTGGATCACGTGACGCTGCATCCGCGTTGTCTCGCGTTTCGCGGAGGCTTCAAGAGATGAGGAACGATCAAAAATGATTTTGTAAAATGCTAGTTATTCAAAGTTATATTACGAAATAGCAGAAAAGAAAAAAAAGATTTTACGGTGAAGCGTTAGGCAGATCGAAAATCCGACGTCACTTCCGGTTTTCGAATAATCAATTATCAGACTCCTAATTACGTTCTGTAAAATTCTTTGGTCTGATAATGAATAACTTACCTACTTAAAAGCTTGGATATATCCTTTACTCGATTTTTGAAATCTATTTTCCATCGATTGATTCGTTATTAATTTTTTAATAATTCGTTATTAATTTTTTAATAATTATATTGAATTTTGAATAATTTTCTGTTACGTAAATGAGTAATTGAATGTCGCGAAAAAAAATTACTCGCGGTTGCTCGTGAATAAATATTGAAATTAAATTGACCTCGTTCTCAGTTCGATTTGTATTTATTTTTGACTCGGTGATAAAAAAAATACTTGTTTTTTTATTCGAGCTAGAATTTTTGAAAAAAGCTTTCGATTTGTCTTACGAAAAACGAGAGTTTAAAAAAATGTAGTGCTATTATAAAATTTTAATATGGTTGGCATGGTTTCACGTAGAATAGCCAGTTTCTTTACTTGTCCAACTCACTGACAAGTGACAATTTAAAGAAAAGAAAAAAATCGATTTTACGAAAAAACTATTTTTATGTTGGGTTATATTTTTTTTCTGCTTTACCTTTTCCGAGGCTCCTTTTGGGAACGAGGATACGATAAAAAAGTACAAATTCATATCCAAAACGAAAAAATCTTTGCCAAGCACTGTTGCGTCATCATCATGAAACAATCACATTCACAATGTTTGGTCTTAGTATTATTTCACTTACATCGTTCTTTTTTCTTTGCAGAAAAATGTTCATCGGCGGTCTCTCATGGCAGACCAGTCCAGGTGAGTCACTTTATTCTCACATTAGCAATATTCGTGTAATAATGTTTAAGTCAAGTGTTTTTATTTTCCAAAGCATTTGCTGATCGATTGAGAGTCGATTTCGATATACAAGGGGTGTCCCAAAATCAACGATAATACTGGAGTCGCAAATAGGAGAGTTCACGATGATTCAGGATAACCAAATGTAATCTGAGTAAAAAATGTCACAGCTATCGAGACATTCGGACTTTTTTGAAACTTGAGAAAATCTCTAACTTAAGGATGTTCTTGCGCTATAATCATAATAGTATATACAAAATAATGGCAAAATCATAAAATACAATTTTTTAAAGATAATTTTTTGAAAAATTACGTGAATTTTCTTGAGCGTCATATCATAGAGTATAAAAAATTTGGAAAGGTTTCACCGTTTGGTAATCGACAAATTTAGTTGTAAAAATCGCAACTTTAACACGAGGTCTTATTGGAAGTCATGAAAAAACACGATTTTTACAAATGTCACGATTTCTAGATGGTCGAACTTTTTCAAATTTTAGTCACAGTCGAGTATGATTGTTAAGGTTCATACAAATTAAAAAAAAAATCTTTCAATTCGAATAACGCGAGAACAGCATTAATGTAATATTTCACATATCACAGCTGGAAATACGAATATTTTTCATCCGAGTGTTGAAATAAAAAATCGTGCTATCGATAACGACGAACTGAGCAATTAACAATTAGCCAATGTCGATTTAAAAGAGCAAACATTTGTCACCGTTAATTTCGATCCTTAAAAAGATTGTTTATTTGGATTTGTTAAATTCTCGGTTGTTCATTAGCTGGTTATTGATAGCACGATCTTTTATTAATATTTAGAAATTTTTTATATTCAGAAATTTTTAATATTTAGAAATTTTTAATATTTAGAATTTTTTAAAATATTTAGCTTAATATTAATATTAAAGTTAAAATATTAATATTAAATTATTTTTAATATTTAGAAAATGAAGAAACATTTGGAATCACCAATGTTCCTTGCCATTGCTCAGCAAGAAACTGACCATTGGTCTTTGCTGAAACCCTAATCAGCTCGTTTACACGAAACGTATGCATATTTATAAGCGTCCAGAGTGCCAAGAGCCTTGGCTCAGCCTGCGATAGCGAGACAACAAAAAATTCATTCTATTTCACTATCGTTTGTTTCCTTTTTCTTATTATTCGAGCTCATTCACTTTTCGAGGAGTCATTGCTCGATCATTGCGCGTGACCAATAACTCAACTCAGAAGTGGAATAACTCGAAAGCGTATCTCATGGAACGTAACAAATCTCCACATTACTCACCGGCCCCCCCCCCCCCCCGCGGCACTACTCTAATAAAGTTGGAAAAAGCCTCGTATTCACAGTAGAAAATTCGTTTTAGTCATTAGTTTTTTTTTGTTTGTTCAACCACGTGGGTGTAACTGGCACGTGTCTTTGATAATATTTACATTGATTCCAGTCTTCACAGCTGGCCGTTATTACCAACACGCTTTTTACCGACGCACCGATAATTCCTTTTGCATTAATTAAAATCGTCAGCATCAACATTTAATTAGCGTTCAATAACGATCGAGCCGACCATTATTATTATTTTCTTCAATCATCAGTTTTATCAACTAGATTATCGTTTTACAAATTATTAGCGCAGGCTGTACGTCCTGTATCGTTGGAATTGACCAATAAAAAATACCGATACCGGAGACTCGATGATTTTGAAACGTATCAGTAAAGCGGTGATCGATGATGAAATTGATGGCTGGAATAATTTTCGAATTTTGTGCTGGTTTCAAAAACAGGAAAAAATGTTTGATCGATAATGTGCAAGGCAAAAATGGTTTAAATAAAAAAAAAATGAAATAATAAAAACGATCGCTAGTTAAAGAGGGATTATTTTTTAACTTAATTCGCTTAAGGTAAAATAAAATATTTACTGCGTTATATACGACTGCGAAAGAGATAGGTGATATATTTATACATTTTTCATTGATTAATTATTTTTGACGTGAAATAAAACTATCAAGCTCTGCGTTTATAAATTGGACAGAATTTCATGATCGAGTTTTCCTAAAAAAATTGATGATTTATGGGAAAGGTGAGTTTGAGAAATTGCTAGGTTGGGTCGATTTTTTACATGGCTAAAAAAAAAAGTTTCCATACGAAATCTCTTCGAGATACGGTCTTTTATTGACGAAAACCGTTGTAACTGTGGAAACATGGACGCCTAATTTTTTTTCAGCTAGAAGGTATTATTGTTCAACAGAAACTCTCGAGGCTCCGATAAAAATCTGTAACACGATAAAACACGCAGTGCCGCAACCGGCACTCTAACTCCTCACGCTAATCACTTTATCACTCGTCACGATAAAAGTTCGTTAATATATTTCGAGCACTTGCCGCTGTACGTTCACCAACGCTCGCACAACGGGCGCTAAAAAAACAAAATGCTTGGTAGCTTTTCGGATCTTCGCGGGACACTTCACAGCGTCGACTTTTTTTTCCTCACTTCAGCACTTTTCAGGAATTAAGGTATTACCGGATGGACTCCCGGACGAAAAGTTGGTCGAGAATGACCGAATCGTGAATTTAGAAGTTCGGATCATTTCGTACATGCTCAGCTTTACAAATAGTTTGTTTAATAATAAATTTACGTTTAGAAATGTTTATTTTCCACATTGAATAATAATTCGAGTTAAACTCGTTGTTCAAGATTGTTCAAGAAAAATGTTTATCAACTTTTACATTTAATTAATACGTGCAGTTAATTTTGTTGTTGTCAATAATCATACAAATGTAATTATAAGTAATAAAAAATTATTAAATTAGTAATAACTCAAATACTCTCAAAATACATTGAGTTTTAAAAATGATTTATTATTATTCATCGTTGAAACGAATCGTTAAGTATTTTATAAATTGCCTGGCAAACGCGATGACGCAATATATCTTTCTATTCATTTCGCAACTATTAACGATTGTAGAATCTGTGTTCCCATAAATAACCGTGTTAAATTCGTATACTCATAATTACTGAATTATTTACTAGAAAAATTATCGAAACCATTTTTGTATTATTATTCGATGAAGAATAAAATAAATCTTCAATTTTTCCGGAACTTTGGCGAATTAAAATATTCATCCAGTAATACCTTAATATTGATAAGGTTTTCAAAGTAAATAGAAAAAAATAATGATCAACGTAATTACTCTTCGGTGCATTAGCTGATTAAAATTGTTTAAGTCGTTTCGTTTGATTTTTTTTTTCGAATTATCAAGCCTCTCCGAGCTGAGCTCGCGTATGTTTCCACTGTTGAAAAGTTGGAGAAGAGGGATATTTCAGAGAGCACGTTTCTCTTTCTGGCTAGTTTGTTTTTGAGAATTTACTTTGAAAGACCAATTTGTATGAACTGGCAAAAAGTTTCTTGGGCAAAAAGACCCGAGAATCGCTCGGACAACAAACTCACTTTTCTTCTTACACATGCTTGATGAAAAAGAAGCAAGTTTCCGATATCTCCAGAGACGAAGAAGTAATATACAGAGGCTCGTCCTGATCTAACTGCAATATAAATCCTATGCACAAATAATCGTAAAAGTAATTCAAACATTAAAAAAAAAAAAATTATTTATCGTACATTTATAACTCGGTAAAAAGCATGTCCTAAATCTGTCACGGCTTGGTAAAAAGTCTCGCAAAAATTGTAACGTAGCTCGAAAAACTCACGATTTTAGACGTTTGCGTTTTCCGTCGAGCCAGAGAGGAGGAAGCAGACACGAAGGAGTAGTAGACTCATTAGCGTTATTTGCCATCGTTACATAAGTCATTTCATCTTTCTTGGTCGCCTGTTCTTCTCTCTCTCTCTTGTCTTATTCTTTCACAAAACGTTGAGCAGTCAGAATTTTTACTCGGGACTCCGCAACACGCTTCGTGTCGTGTCCATTTTTTTTTTTTCGTTTTTCAACCCACCGAGAATCACTCGAATCTTTTGCAGAGATATTTCAGCTTCGTCTATCCAATTAGAACAGCAATCGTTCAAATCCCGAAAAAAAATGAACGTGGCATTTACAGGCACTAATCTCTCAGTCGTAAAGTTATTTCTATTTTGTTTTTTTTAGCGATTTACTTAAACTCGAATAACATAACTATTTTTTCGTAAAATTGTGGTTATTAGATAACCACCAATATCTTGTGACGTAAAGCTTTTTATTGGCTCTTGAATGCGATGAACTTTTCAAATGTTTAATATTACACAAATTTTTAGACGTAAAGAAAAATAAATAAATTAATTAATCAATAAATTAAAAGTCCGGAAATTTTTTAGTGACTTTTTAATGCGATAAATGTATATATGTAAAATATTATACAAAAATTCGAATACAATGAAAACAAAAATATATATATTTCTTTTATGGATAAAAATTGGTTCGATTTTTACAAGGATTTGTCCAATGATGTTTTTCAGTGCTTTTTTTTATGTCGCCTTTTTGATAATCTCGTGAGACTTATCCAGGACATTTTTGTAACAATTGCGCAGTTGGAGTTTCATTTATCGAATCCTGATGAATCTCACGGCGAAGTACATTAGGATTATTGTAAAAGAATCGAGGTCTGATTGGATCGTAAATGATTGAAAAGTATAAAATAATGAGCGATGAGAAAAAAGAGAGATCGGCACTTTGGTTGATCAGAGGAGGTGAATACTTCGAATAATGGCGGTGCATCGGAGTGTACATCCACTCGGTTATTCCGCTTCTCTACAATTGGTCCCTCCTAGAAATCGTACGTAGCTATGACGCGAATTCTGATGCAATCGTGCAAGCAACTACTACCTATTTCCCTCCCTACTTTTCCTCTTCTATTTATCTCCCACCCCTTGGCCTTTTTCTACGTAGCTATTTTTAAACCTAATTGCAGAACGCTCGTTTTTAATGGGCGAGGCCGGCAGATGGACGCGACGCGCACTACGAGAAGATGTGGAAACGCGTATGCGTTCGTGCACTTACACGCGTTTGTAAACTCGTGTTAACGCGTACGCGCAAAGTTTACGTCTGACGGATGCGTGCCTTCGTCATCCGCGAGACTTCGATGAAAATGATAAGGCATGGAACGACGCTACATAAATTATCGTCTTTTGGAACGATTTATTGTATTCCGGGTATAATTGTTACGTATATTCGTAACGACGTTTCGACTTCGATCGTTCGCCGTTTTAAGGATGTTTTTGCGCTATAATCATCAGAGACAATTTTTTTAAAATAATTGTTTGAAAAATTACGTAAATCGAATTCACGAATCGAATCGAAAATTCGAAAAATTGAATGGAAAAATCGAATCGAAAATTGGAAAAATCGAATGGAAAAATCGAAAATTAAAAAAATCGAATGGAAAAATCGAATCGAAAATTCGAAAAATCGAATGGAAAAATCGAAAATTTAAAAAATCGAATCGAAAATTCGAAAAATTGAATGGAAAAATCGAATGGAAAAATCGAAAATTTAAAAAATCCTATTGAAAAATCGAAGAAACGAATAGAAAATTCGAAAAATCGAATCGAAAATTTGTAAAATCGAACGGAAAAATCGAAAATTTAAAAAATCGAATCGAAAATTCGAAAAATCGGAAATTTGAAGAATCGAATCGAAAAATTACGAAAACGAATGTCTGTATGTATATTCTCTATGCATTTCAAAACTACTCGACCGATCGGGATGAAACTTTTGGAATATGTGGTCCGATAGATGGCACGTATCAGTGCTAATTTATTCCATTTTTTTATTTCATTTATAATGGACAACTATACGTGACCTGCTCACGCGTTGGAAAACCGTCTGATTTGTTCGTGAACGCACCAGAAGGAAAAACAAGAAATATTGTTTATCCACAAACACTCGAATTAATACAAAGAAACGAAAAAAAAAATTGGAATAAATTTGATTTCAATAAAACTGATTCAAATATAATTTCTAATATAGAGTTTGCTTAAAATTATATCCTTCTCAAAATCGCAGCAACGCGCGACGGGTCAACTAGTACTATATAAAAAAAAAAATTGAAAAAGCTTTTGTCAAACTACGGATTCCAGCTTTCATCAAACGACTTCCAGTTATCGTTTAATTTCCATTCCCAGCAATTATCAAAAAGCTTGTATCGTGAGCTCTCAAAAACAACAAAAACATCGTTTTCCAGTTTCGGATCATGAATCAAATAAATCATTAAACAACCACAAGAAAAATCTCGATCCATAAGATTACTAAATCGTAAGGTTCTTCTCAAATAAAAAATTTCTAAAAATTTGAAAACAAAATGGTAATCATCGTAATAAAAAATTAGACAACATTAACGTCTTCGGTGCTCTCTTACCGCAGTCCTTCCACGTTCGACCTTCCGGAAATAGGCAAGGAAGTGCAAAAAGTTGCGTGTGCGAGTAGCATGTCCGATTATTGTACGAGATTTAGCGAGGTAGTTTCGTGGTCCAGAGCTGGCTTATGATTTCTTCCGTCACGTATCTCGAGTGAGACAAGCGCCCGAACGTGGAACTCGTTCTCCGCATACGTATGGGTCCGCGTCCTCGTTCGAGAAAGACGAAGCATTACGAGAAGAAAGAGACGAAGAAAAGAGATGGAGGTTGTGAAGAGGAAGGGATGGATCGAGCAGTGGGAGGGGGGAAAGTGGATGCTTTACCAGGCGAGGGGACTTTAATTACGCAACTAGGTCGAAAGGGACGCCTAATTTATTCGCAACATAGGTGGCTCGAGCGAGACGAAGCGAGAGAGAAGCTAGATAGATAAAATCCACGTAACCTCGAAGTGACGACGAGACGAGGGGAAAAGGGAGAAAATCGGGTGCCTGACAATGTTCCCTCTCTGCCCAGTCTGCTCCATCTCCACCTTTTTGTCTCTTGGTCTCTACATCTTTCTCACAGTCCTATTTTATCGCACGTTTGTGAGTTAAGCGGTCTTTCCCGGTAGCTTGTTAGTCCAACGTTTATTCGTTAACGTTGCAGTTCGCGTATAGGCTGGTCATTGGAAAACCGAGGTCAACGGCACCATCCCACCCGGATAATTCGCCGAGACGTTTCTTCCGCGTCGAAAATTCTCTCCCATAGAGACGGTAACTGCTTTATAACCCGTGGTAACGACTCCGCAAACGCCTAATTTTGTAACCGCAGTGCATCACACTAGATCTTCCCGCGAACATCCCTCTTGACCACATGCTCTTTTTACACGTGTCCGAAGATGAGAATTACACGGGGGATACGAAATACGTTTCTCATTTCGGGCTGGTACGAGATCGGGTCATGATTTTTTGGACACTTAAGGTACTTGACTTGGGTAAGGCTTACCTTGTTTGTTTTTCATTACAAAAAAACAAAACACTGTGAATGTTGAAATGAAGGAAAAATGTTTGATTGATCAGTATTCAATAATTCAATTATGATAAATATTTCACTTTGATCGTAATTTTGATTACGATCAATAATTCAATTTGATCAATATTCAATAATTCAATAATTCAATTATAATCAATATTTCACTTTGATCGTAATTTTGATTATGATCAATCATTCAATTTGATCAATATTCAATAATTTAATAATCATCGTATTAATAATAATTTTGGTTCAGAAAACAATGTTCACTATTAACTATAAACTTTTTTTAAAAAAGCGTCTTCTGGGCTTGATTCAGGCCACTGTTTCTCAATAACGCCATACTCGTTGCAACTTCGTGCAAAAAGAAATTGAAAAAATTAATAATCTTCAATTTTAAACTCAAACTTTGATAACAACATGTATAGTGCTGATAAACCACTACATATAATTAGAATAAAAATTCACTAAGTAATATTGAAAACATTTTTATTTTCGAAAGTTTTCGTACGTCGAAATTTCAAAATCGCCTATACGTGCGATCGCACGCGTTGCCTTCTATCGACTGCAAATTTGTTTGGGTTGGCCCCAGCGCGACGGTTGCTATGGCAATTGCGGCCATTCAAAGTTAGACACTCGACGATGAGAGCTCAATCCGTGTTTGGGTTCGACTTTGTAGATTTGGATATTTAAAACGTGGGCTTCATTAAGCACTTGATCTTACATGGGTCAGGTAGCTTAATCTTGCCTTCGCTTTATCTACTTTTGCAACATTCTTTTTTTTTGTTTCTGTTATCAACCGGGGATTCCGGAGTATTGAATTGGTCGAAATTTTGGACCGGGACGCATGGTCAGCTGTCAATCGATTGATCAATATTTCTATTGGCTGCCTGGTCTGGTTAACGATTCGGATAGTTATTTTGCGCGGTTGGTGGTGAATCGTTCCAGTGTGTACACCCAGATGATCGGATCAGAAGTTTCACCTGAGCGTATAGCATCAGGGACTGCAACTCACAATGGAAAAGCACTTGCAGTTATCCCGAAGAATAATTGACTATTGGACAGCTTTCTCTAACGACCGTTCGATCATTCGCTCACGAACGCAGTAATCTATTGGTCATTTTCCTTTGGACTGTGGAACGATATCTTTAGATTTGGGAAGAGTAACCTTAGAGAGAAATGTCGGAGTAGCCAAGAGATAGAGCTGGCTATTCATTCATTAACCGCAAGCAGTGTCTTCTTTCATATGTACGATTCATGGGAGAGCAACCATGAATTAGCCTCGCAGGCATATTTACGAGACAGTACCGGATTGTCCGACCACTACTGGCCGCCTCTTCTCCTCCGGATCGTTGCCCGGTACGACTGAGAAACTCCCTACAAAAATGACGAATTCACTGAGAATTATCTTTTTTCTCACAATCAGCAAGTTTTGAAATTATCGAACGGTTTGAAGGCTGGAATATTATATGCTGAGAAAACGAAGAAAATATTTGTGGAATAATCGAAGCTATAAGAAATGAACAAAATATGTTCTTAAAATGGGTTATACGTTTGAGAGACCCAATTTTAGTCAATTCTGTCTTAGTTCTCGGATGATGAATACATTTGCAGCCACGTTTAGAAATAATCTTTTTTCAATCAATATTCCGGATAACGAAGGCATTGAAATCGTGGTTTTATGGATATTCGTGTCTGATAATCTATCGGTTACAAGGTTCGGTAATTATGCAACCCAATTAGGTAACCCAAACAAAGAATAAGCGTCGAAATATAACCTGTCTCTGCAAACATTAAAACCCCATAACTTATCGAATTAATAGAAAATTAATTCGATAAGCCAGATTCCCCCGATGGAATATCAATAGTGGTGCCCAGTTGAATCAAGTCCTTGAAAAAAAAGAAAATTTCGTCGTTTTTCGTAAAAGTCCTCAAACTGCATAATTACCCAAGATTCTTTTGATTCATTGACAGCAATCGGATAAAGTTAATTTCTCAATGAAAAAAAAGCAAACAAAAGTTTCCGAAAAACGAAAAAAAAACTGCATGAAATAACATTGAAACAATATGGATTTAATAGTTATACTGTATCCAATAATCGTATCTATTTATCAAACACCTGTCTTCTGATGATTAAAGACGTAACCTCGGATGCAAGATATCGTCACCTCGAATCGCGATGATTTATCAACATCATTACTGGAATTAACGTTTCAGTATCATCTCGACTTTTTTGCAGACAATCGTTTGCTCTCCTACCAATGAAATTTCTGCTTGGTTTTTCTAATGAATGAAACGATCCAGCCACGTGAAGGTAATGGATGAAGGCTCTCGCAGACGCTTATATTTCCGGTGAGGAAAATCGTGACTGGCAGGCTACGAGTACCTCGTGAGTGACAGTGGTCAGTAAGCCCGAGAAAGAAATATGCTTAGCAATGTTGGTGAACATAAACGAGGGGTAATACTTGGCCAAGAACTGGAGCGGGTAGATTGACCTATATCTACCGGGTGCTTCATAATTACTGACCCACCCGGGAATGGCGGGTTCGGGCGATCATGAAGGCCTATCTACCTCACCTAAACAAACCCAAACAACAATACGAAATTCGAATTGCTCTCATTTGAAAACTAATGGACGGATCGAAAAACTATGGATGGATGTTTCATGGACCATATTGGACTCCGAATCCAATATATCGGAACAGAGATTTCCTCTTCCCTCTTACGAGATCGAAGAAAATTGATTTAAGATCGTACAGATTCTGAGCTGATCGATTACAATTCTACTTTTTTACATGGAGACGATTGTTCGTTACGAGAAAAGGAGGGAGTGACGATACGTTCTCAATTAACTAGGGAAAGAAACCTGGGGTTTTATCAGGTTCGAACAGGAGAGAAAATTCGATCGGTACTTGATTTTCCAAGAGACGAGGTAGGGTGATGGCCAACAGTGAAGTTGACCCAAAGTCAGACTCAGAGGGAGATTGAATCAAGGTAAAATCTGAAAGATTGAACATTGTCAATTTCGATTCAAACGACTGAAAGAGAATCGATCCAGCGTATAAAAAAAAACCCACGAACGAGATGTGGAACAGGTGACCCTATTCAAAGGCAATGGACGGTGACGGGTTCATTGAAGGACACAAAAGGGACCGCGATAGAGGGAGACATAAAGAGAACCACAGAGCTAGGACAACCGTGAAGGCTCGATCGTTTATCCGGAAACGATCCCCTCAACGAGTCTCGTTATTCGTGAAATTACGAGGGCCAATGACCCCGGATATTCGCTTGTACCGGAAATCTTCCGGCAAATCTATCATAATTATAAGAGATCGTGGAAGATCGTCGTATTGTTTCAACTATAAATTCTGAGTTGATAATTAACTGTGCACACTGTGACTTAGTCAGTGCATTAATGGGTTAATTCGGATAGTCAAAATCGAAGCTTTGGGCGGCGTAATAATTGTTTTTACGAACAAGTATTAATTTAAATAATTTGCTTGTTTGATTTAGAATTTCACGGATCGATTGAACGCGTTCTTAATTTTACTAATTAATCATTTTTTGTTGATAAATGTGAAGATATACCCTGAAGTTTCTTGAATAATTCATTAATTGGATAAATGCCCCTTAACTAAGGTATCTGACCCATGTAAGGCCCAGTGCCTAATAAAGCCCTCGTTTTAAATATCCAAAACTACGAAATCAAACATGGATTGAATATTGAATATTTTCAATATTACTTAGGGAATCTTTATTCTAATTATATGTAGTGGTTTATCAACACTATACATGTTATTATCAAAATTTAAGTTAAAAATTGAAGATTATTAATTTTTTCAATTTTTTTTTTGCACGAAGTTGCAACGGATATAGCCTCATAACGAAACAGTGGTCTAAATAAAGCCCAGAAGTCCCTTTTTCAATAAAACCTTATAGTTAATAGTAAACATTGTTTTCTGAACCAAAATTATTATTAATACATCGATAATAAAATAAATGATTAAATAAACATTTTTCTTTTATTTCAACATTCATAGTGTTTTATCGTACTTAAAAACAAATAAGGTGAGCCTTACATGGTCCTTACTAGATTTCAGCCCTTTGTAAACCCGGCGACTTTTGGATTCGGAAAATGCGCACATTTGACCCGAACGAGTCAACACGTTTGCCAATGTTTCTGGTGAGATGGAGAGGAAAGACCCAACACAAGCGACCATTGACAGTCGAGAAAAACGTATAGGAAACGAGGACCAAAAAGAACAACGCGACGAGACAGATCGATGCGTGCGTCACTTCCGTAAACAATGCTACCGCGTTGCTGGCACTCCCCACGTTATTTCGCTCGCGTTCTGACGCGCTCGCGTTCCTCTCATACAACAGGTAGAGAGGGCATGACACACAATAACGGGGATGTCGGTGGATGTCGACTATACGTCGAGGAAGACGTCCACGACGACGACGACATCAACCACCACCACCACTACGACGACCACGATCTCGACTATCCGGTAGCGCATACGTTGTGTGCTCAACGTTCTGTGAATGCTGTTCGCCAGTGCGAGACAACAAACCAATGGCTGTACACACATGTAAATGATCCGCTCCAACGATGTAACTCTGTTACGTGCATTGCCTTTTATACGTGCTTCCTACGATACACCCATAAAATCCAGCTGAGGCCTCTACGTACGCAAACTCCGTCACACGACACAACGTCCACGCGAAAAGTCATATTCCGAATCATCCAATTGCCGAAGACTTTCCTTACGCCGGCCGAAATGTTCTTGCAATCGACGTTACGTAAACAGCGATGTCTTCAATATCACCGTTCGATCGATTTATCCGATATCGATTTATATTATGAACGAGTCGACGATTCGTTCGAAAAAAATATCTCGGTACTTATAATAGTATCTTTACGTACGTGTAGGTGCGTACAAACACGAGGCATAAATAGCGAAAAGAGGAACTACGTCATGCTACACATTTCCGGATATTTGCTTGTAGTCGATCATAATTTCAAAAGTACGTGAAAGATCGTCGCTTTGTTTCAAGTGAAAATTCTGAGCGGATTATTAGGGGCATGACGAACACGCGTCCACTTCGAAATTTTAAAAGCACTATTCTCTGAAACGGTTGAACCGATCGGTACGAAATTTGTTGTGTGCATTCAGGACGATGGCACCGAGGGCCCCCAGGTCGCCGTTTTGGTTAAAAACTTTGCATTCTTGAGAAATCGCGGTTTTAAACGTTTCGACTATCTCTCTCGTATTCGTGTGTCACGTGGTAATGTTCGTCTATCCGGTTTCATCTTGGGGTTTCTTTCCCTCTCGGGAGCTTCCTTTTTCGATTTCCACTTTTTTTGTTGTCTTCTTCCTACCTTTCGTCGCACGATGTTTCCAATCTGTCAAACTGGTTAATTATAAAAACAAAAATATTTGACGAGCCCCCGCGTCGAACAAATTGAACGAATGAAAAAATAAAAAGTATGCGTTCTGAAATAAATGGCGGCAGCGAAGAAACGGGAGGTGGAGGGCGCCACGAACGAGGGAGAAACGCCGAGCGAGCCCGAGAATTCATAAAACCCGTTGTAACACACATGGACTTCATTCATTCGTTAATCGTAACAAATTGTATATACATCGAATGTTTCGAAGTTTGCGAGAAATTCCGACGCGAACACGAACTGCCCCTTTGCCTTTCATTCGAAACGATTGAAAAACAGAAGAGTAGCCAACACGCTCGTTACAAGTTCATCGTTACGAACGTCTCTTTTTTTTATTCACTTCATCTTTTTTATTACCCATCGCACTGGAAAACTCGTTACTTGAAATATGTTTCGTACATTCTGGGATTTCTGTTGTACGATCGTACGGTCTCATATTCTTGACTGTTTCTAGCGTTTACGTTTTAACTTGTTATTTATATCGTTTCTCATTTTTCGCTTGTTTCGTGCTTTGCTCGAGCAGAAAATTGACAAAACATCCTTCATTCAAATATCAACCGTCAAGAGTTTATTTTTTTAAAAAGATTTTTCTTACCGGGAAAGTATTTTTCTTATCAGTGAAAAATAATCGAGCAATCGAGTTAAGTAAAGTCTAAACCTGATCCTATTGTAATCAAATTTCAGAAAATTTCGAATTCTAATCCAGACCAAAAAACTTCAAAATCCGTTTCAAACTTATCGATACGATAAAAAAAAACGTCGTCCGCGTCGTATTCGCGAAAAGGAAATTGGCGAGAAAAAATCGCACGTACTCGTAGCGTCGCGAACGATCGTGTACTGCCGAAGTCAGACGAAAAGCTGACCGCGTCCAATGCGGTGATCGAAGGGCGCTGGGCGCGAGCCGCCGCAGCCGGACCAATCACCGCATTGAACGCGTTCAGCCTCTGGTGCGACTCCGGAGTACGCGAACGTTGGCGCTTTTGCGGCAACCTGCGGAATGTTTTCATCGGGTTTTTTTTTTTCGCAAATCCGAAACGTGGCGTAGAATCGAAGGACTTTTCAAGAGCAATGGCAAGTCAATCCTTTTGTCTTGTGTCTTTGAAGTTTAAAAAAGATTTCGGAATTTTCGTTTAGGCTGTAGCGTGTACTTTACCAAACTTGTTTACGATCGAGAAACGACGCAGGTCTCGTGGATTCGATCTCTACCGAACGTTTCGTCTCGAACGTTCGCCCCAGCTTGTAACATTGGCGTCGTGTGTATACTGGATTTTTAACGAAAGATTCAAAATTTAAGTGAAATTTCTCTCTTATGTTTGTAATTTTATCCAATTTTTATTAACAACGGTTTTTTAATTTTGAGTTCGGTAAAAAAAAATCGTAACAAAGTCGTTTAAAATCGATCCGTAGTAAACAAAAATTACGAAAAAAAACATTCATAATAATAATAATATAATCGTGTCCGTTGCCTCACGTGGATTTCTGCAAAGACGCGGCTGGCGATTGGCCGGCCCGTGGAGCCTCGCTCCAATCACCGTCCCCGGTGCAAGCAACTCGTGCGTTCTCGCGAGCACGAGGCAAAACAGTTGACGATCGCTCGTGCGATTCCACGAACTGAATACGTTGTGTTTTTTTCTCTCGGCCACACCCGTTCGAGTCGTTTCCCAAAACAAAGTTTCGCCTGGAGGAATCGAAGGTTTTTTTCGTAGAGCTCGCTATCGGTGAGTCGATCTTTTTTTTTTCCCAAACTACACACTGGCGAGATTGTGATAAACAAATATCGTAAAAATCGTTGTTTTATGCATCGTGGTTTCTCAACGATACGTTTTCAGCGCCATTTTGTCTTTTCTCCATTTTCTCCGTTTGCTGCCACAATTTGATGAGAAAAAATATTTAATAATTAATATCGAAAAAAATCGTTGAATTTCAACGATGGAAAATTCAATTCTCATCGATATTTCGAAATCGTCTAAGTTACGGAATTATCGTGTAAAGTCTGCGCGTAATAATCGTTACGTGCGCCAGCTTATTCGCTCCGCTTAAATTATACAGCGAAAGGACGATGCATGGAAATATACAAATACGAAACAGTTATACATATACGTACGTTTCTATATATCGTGACTCGTATAATTCACGTGAGTTTAATTACACTCGAATGTAGCCGTTTCCTTCTTTCCGCGTAAATGAGCGCGTACACTCTGTTGCAACACATCCGGTCATTTGATACCTCTCGTACGCTAAAATCATTGCGTCGACCTGAAAGGGCGTGATCAAAGTGTTTTTGAAGCGCTGAACTTTTTGAAAATCGCTCGCTTCATTGGCTCTTCCTCACCAAGAAAAAAAAACGAAAATCAATTTCGTTTCGGGTGTTAAAAAAATTTTCATTTCATATTTTATTATTATTTATGTATATTTATCATTTATTTCATTGTTGAATTTATTAAAATAATAATCGCAATAATGATTAAAACGATTATTTTAATCAATTTAATCATTAAATAATACAAATACATACACAATAATAAATCTATATTTGTCCATAACATTTATTGCTTCATACAATAACTACAAATAAATTAATATTTAATCAATTAAAAAAATGATAAAATAATATTAAATAAATCATAGAGAGCAATAACAAAAAAACTAGAATCACTTAAAAGAGTGTGTAAGCCAGTTTTTTCCTAAACTAAAACATCCAGTTTTTTGCGAAAGTAATTAAAAAAAGCTCGTGCGAACACGACTCATTTTTTTGTTTCGCTTTATTCAAGTTTGAGGTTGCACCGTTGTTGACCTGTTTTTTCAAATAATTTCGGCGTTTTATGGGTACAGTGGGAGGTGCATTGACGAGTTCAAAGACTAGTCGAGATAGCCCGACTAGCAGTCGATATAAAATCGTAGAGAAGACTAAACGAGACCAAGCAACGAGTTGCGTATAAACATTTATGACGCTTTTTTTTATCATGCTGGATTGAGGGATCTCGTATCTCGTGTATTTAAAGTACACACGCAGTATATCGTACGGATTATGCAGCGTACCTCTCTCTCTCTCTCTCTATTTCTCTCTCTCTCTCACACACACGAATATTCACGTACTTTTATATCAACGCAGATATCCATCAGTCTCGTACTCCGAGACCGCCGGGAACGCTAATACATCAAACATTAGCGTCATATACACGCGAAGATAAACCATACGTAAGCCGAGCAGAGAGAATAAACCGGCAACACGTATGCACGTTGGCCAATGAGCTGCGACATTAAAAAATGACGTTGTCTATTTCAAAGAAAAAAAAAAAAGATTAAACAACGTTACGAACAAAACGAGAACGCGGCAACGAAAAAAGAAAAAAAAAAGTTTTAAACATCAAAAAGATCAAACGAACTCTAGGGGCCAAAAAACCGGAAATTTTCCATGCAACGTTTACGATAAAAGTACCGACTTCATTTTTGGACATTTTAAAGAATTACCAAAATTCTTGAAAACTTGAAGTAGTTCTCGACAGAATAATACGATACATACATTATTTGAGATTTTTTTTACTGAATAATTTATCAGTCAAAAATATACGAATTTAGGAGGATGGAACGAGGATGGAACGTTTTTGTCGTTGAATAAAAGCATCACCCTCCGCGTCTATGAATTCTACGAGACCGGATTGAAAGTTGAAAATTCCTCATTGAAAATTTAACAGCCGAAAGGGGATTTCGAAAATTTTTGATATCGAAAATATTTGTCAACGCTAACCGAAAACACGAGAAATCGTTATTCGAGTTTTCGTCATCGATTCCCGATGGCTGAAAAAATTCTAATGATTTTTCACGCCTGGATTGGGAATAGAACAAACCTGTTGTATTTCCGGTTTCAGTCGTGGCCTTGCGCTTTCCCACGATTCTTTGTTTTATCGTTGGAACGATCTCTTATAAAAAACAAAAACTTACATTTTTATCGTCTTGAAATTCTTTCATTACGGGAGCGAGGTATATCTATAGCTCATCCACGTAACGTCATATCGTCCTCCATTCAACGCTCTCAATAATGAATCAAAAAGTTTTGCGCGGGCGGAACAGCCAGCGTCTATAATGTACCCTTTATATGACAATCGTGACCTCCCATGGCGTTCGCAACTTCCCTCTTCGGAGTGCTCATAATACGAAGAAAGCTCGGACAGAAAGAGAAGAGCGATCGACGAATGACGTATGTGTACTTTTGCACATATATGTTCAAGTTTATATATATATATATATATTCGAAGAAAAAGGAGACTGTAGAGTGGACGTCGACGAAGTGGGCTGTGAACTTTGTGCCTGTGAGTCTCGAAAATAATAGCCACGGTTCAATAACTGCGAAACGTCGATATGTTCTATGAACGTTGCTGGATATTCAACTCAATGAAAAATTGATTATCGGGGACACAGTTATTGGCCATCTTTTCGTTGACCCATCAGCCAGTAGCCAAAAATCTCGATCGAAATCGTTATTTTTATACTTATAAACTTTGGCACTTTTCGATATATTTATTTCCTACTTGTTTTTATTTTTCATTTTTTATTGTTGAACAAAATTTATTTTTAACGAGTTAAATTTTCGGTCTCTGATGAAAATCATAAAAATAATTTGCTGTGACCGTGATTTTGAACACGAAAGAAATTAGGGAATGAGAAACAAATTACGTTTGCTCGACTCGAACGATGCAAACTTCGATGTCATTGGGTCTTTGAAGTTTGCGTCACTGGCGTACTAATTCTTGAAGTTTTACGGGACGGGTATGTAATAATCGTTAAAGTTATTGGAAATTTGAGGAATAGTTCTGTGTAGAATATGTAATACGTAAATTAGTGGAGAATTTTCTGGCAAATAATTTAATAGGTATAAACATATTAAAATAGCTTATGCAGACGCTAATGGGCGCAAAATTAATGAAACTAAATCGTCGTGAATTCTGACGATATTAAATCATTAAGATTCAGGATTTATTAGGCTAAGTCTCAGATAAGTTTCCATAAATTGGAAAAATCAATATATTCTAAGTTTTATCGGTAATTATTAATAATAATAATAATAATAAGACGACCGAAACGTATTAATCAAATATAATTACAAATAACATATAACAACATAATATAATAATTACAAATAATAACGAATACACGAATTCTATTTTTAACAGTTGGAATAGTTGTCAATATTCTCGAGTTTGAAATCGATTTTTATTGAAAGTAGAATATCGACACATGTAAGAATGAATATATTATGAAGTAAGCTATTTGTAAGGCTAAGCTACGTACACGATTCTTCACGAAATCTTTTATTTTTCCATTGCCTCTTATTAATCCCTATCTCGTCTGTACACATATTTGGATTTCAAGTTTCCCAATGAAGATTCACGATCTTCATGAAATAACTACGATCAAGCTCTGTCTCCGGCCTGGGCGTGCAAAATTAGCAAAAAAAAAAAAGAAAAAAAACGTTTCCATTGAGTTTGACGAATAAAAAATCCCCTATCTGAAAAATCCTTCGGCCGGATCACAACGATCTCTCTTGCTAGAACAACAATAAGATCGAGTTGTTTTTCGGAAAGAGAGTCAAAGTGGCCAATCGCTGTATCATTTGACTTGAGCAAAACGTACAAATCCCGTATATGGAGCATGAGGCCAATGCGTGTGTCGTTTTGTTGCTGTTAGGCTGTCAGTGATGCTCGTCGAGGCTCGATTCTCTCTGAATGAAAGACTCCGCGCATGCACAGATTACGTGACGATCGAGCTAGTAACGCGCGGGCGAGACCCTATCGCCCTCCTCTTTTCCTCTATATTTTTCTTCCCCTCGCTCCAACGACCTTTCGCTCCTACTTTTGCTATCTTCTGTTGCTATCCGTCGAGCATTTTGTCAAATATTATAATATTATATTTTTATATAAATATTACTATGAAAAATAATAATTTTAATAATAATTATAATTAAATAATAATTTATGTATTATTTTTTATATTATATATCCTATATATATATATATATATATATATATATATATATATATTGAAAAATTAATATATAGAGATATATATGTATACATATATTGTAATACTTATATTTATATAATATTTATATAAAATATATTTATTATATATCTATATATATATATATATATATAAAAGAAAGTAGGGTTTGTGTTACAACACTTATAACTCGAGATCTGCTGGACCGATTTTCATGATTTTTGATTCGTTTGATTGGTCTCCTCCCAAATAAGAAGAATACATATTAAAGACAACGAAAAAAAAGAAGAATACATAATTATGAAAGATGAATCATTTTCCGTAAACGTTCGTTTGTGTTCAGAAATACTGGAAAAAGACTAACATTAACGAGGGCGTTAAGAAATTTATTTTGTGGTAATTAAAGTTCGTGTGTTTTGTGTTAATTTTAGTTCGTGTGTTTTGTGTTAATTTTAGTTTATTTTGTGTTAATTGAAGTTTGTTTGTTTGGGTTTATTAACACTTTAACACGAGATTTATTGACTGTGAGGCGGGCGGTACGAAGTTCGCCGGGTCAGCTAGTATATAATATAAATATTTATAATATACTATTTTATACAAATTATATACGAGGTCAGTTCAAAAAGTAAGGTGACTTTTCATTTATCTCGAAAAATATTTATTTATTCATCAATATCTATTCAGTCCTCTTCAAAGTGATCCCCCTCACAATACCCTTGTCCCGGTGCTTTTTCCAATCCGTGAAGCACTTCTGATCCGCGATTTTTGGTGCAGCCTCGAGCTCTCTCAGCGATGCGTTCCGCCCGGGTCAGTAATTATGAAACACCCAGTATACAGGGTGTCCCAGCTAAGATTGTCATCCTTGAAATGGGAGGTAGGGGGTGAAATTCTAAGACGATTGATATAAGCATGTATGGGTCCCGTATCAACCCTTGAATTGTTATTAATTTTTTTTACGGTAGCCAATCGGACGCGCCCGGAGGCGGCCCTCCGTCGGTAAGCGACACGTACGTGTCCCGGAGTGGCTTAGTGCCTGGAGGCGCGGTACCCCCACCACGCGGACTCTCCGGCTCGGGCGCGTCCGATTGGCTGCCGTAAAAAATTAATAACAATTCAGGGCTTGATCCGAGACCCATACATGCTTATATCAATCGTC
>JAPYZJ010001747.1:0-66076 GCA_030522765.1 Ophioninae sp. B BG-2022a
CGCCGGCCGCCGCCGCCGCCGCCGCCGCCGAACGGACGAATCAACGATCGAGCGGCGTCGACTATTTCAGATAAGGCTGCTCAGCGTAACGTACGAGCCGCTCCTCGAAAACTTGCCCCTCGTTCTGAGAGAGTGCGCCGAGAACGAGGAATGCATGAACGTGATGAACGATTCGAGTCACTCGTTGGACGCGGTGCGACTCCTCTGGTCGCTCCTCAAACATCCGAGCAACGCGGTAAAGAGAAACGCGTGCTGGGCTCTCGTACCCTGCGTCAAGTACGCCAAGGACTCTGCCGAGATGGTACGGGCGTTCGTCGGTGGCCTCGAGCTCGTCGTTTCTCTCCTCGAGAGCGAGGACACCGGAATATTGGCCGCCGCTTGCGCGACCATTGCCCAAATCGCCACGGATCCGGAGAATCTCGGTATTCTGACGGATCACGGGGTTGTCAGGATGCTCGCCGATCTCATCGAGACGGTACGCGAGACCGAGCGATGCGCTCTCTCTCTCTCTCTCTCTCTCTCTGTCTCTCCCTCTCTTGCCGCCAGCGACCACGCCGTTCCTTCCTTTCCTTCCTTCCTTTCCAGGAGGACGAAAACCTGCGAGCCAATCTGACCCTTGCTATAGCCTTCTGTTGCGAATGGGGAGAGAATAATTACGAATTTGGTCGGCTCAACGCCGTTGCGCCTCTCGTCGATTACGCCAATAGCAAAGACAAGAGCGTACTCAAGGGTGTCTGCGTAGCGTTTTATCACCTGAGCAAGGAGCCTCTCAACTGCGTCACCATGCATACCTGCGGAGTTATAAGGGTGAGCGGGCACTCGCGGGGTGTGGCCTCACCGTCGATCCTCCTCGCGCGTTATCCTTACGTTTTTTTGTTTTGCCTCCGGGGAAACACGCTGATTCCCGTTTTTCGTGCGACACGCGCGCGCCAGCACGTACTTCGGCTGGTGGGTTCCGAGGATCCGGAGGTCCAACTAGCAGCGGCAACGACCATTAGGAACATCAGGAAACTCGCCCTCGCCACTGAAAAGTTTCATCTCCGCGAAATGTTTGTATCCCCCCCCGTCTACACACACGTGTTACAAAGCGACGCGTTACCGCCCTCGTTGTGTTCGCAGAAATACGCTCGACGCCACCGATCATCGTTCGTAGTCGCGCGCGACTCGTCTCGACCTCCGCCCTCCGCCGGTTCTTCGGCGATACCGACCACGGTTCCCCCCGGCCGGAGTCAAAAATTTGTGCCGCTTTCTTTATCGACGTCATTCGAGATCAGTATTACGTCCCCAAATACAATAAATGTATATGGATCAATCATGGTCAATATTGCTTGTAATATCGTCATCACTTCCCAAATGAGTTTTACGGCTGACGGTAGAAGCGCGCTCGAGTCTTTCAGTCCGGGTGTTCGGCTTATATAAAAACTTCTGGGGGCTCTGACCTATTGTGAGAAACTCGGCGCCTCTGTGCTTCGCGTCTTTCGACTATTGTTGATTGTTTGTACAGAGGCGCGACTGCCGATCGCCTCTCGTTTAATTGTACCTCGCTCTTTTCCGCCAAAATTTCCAAGTTTCTCGATATAAATGTTAAACGGCGGGTCAAAAAGATAGTAAAAACCTGTACGACGGAAGGATTACCGGGCAACGGCGCGAGATCGAGCGCGGTACGAATTTATTTTGGGCACCGAACGGTCTCTGCTCTCGGGCTGTTTGCATTATTCGAAAAAAAAGCCGAAAAAGCGAAACCGTTGAAATATTCATAATTTTTTTCGGTTCGACGGACTGTAACGAGCCGGACAAGAGTCTTGAAACTCCATCTACGACGTATGCGCCGTCGCGCGATGACTCGACGCAGCTCGCCTGCTCGCGTCGGTAACACAAAATGAGCGCGAGCTTACAGCTACTACCGCGAGGCAACATTGTCGCCCAGCGTCGGGCGAGCCTCGTCGGGCTTCGTGGGTGCGTACGCACACGTGCATCCGTACGCACAGAGAAAATTTCGAGATGTGCGCCGCTCCCGACATTTGAAATAGGCGCTGTAATCGAACGATCGAGCTCTCAAAATGTATATTTTGCGTGTGGCTTCGCGGCCTTGCTCCTCTCCAAGGCACGCCGAAATTAGCCAAACTTTTTATTATTTTACAGAATTTCCAACGCGACGCTCGCGTGGAAATACAATGCGCAGTTTTTAAAAAAAATTTTTATTGAGAAACTCGGTGCGAAGACAGCACAGCCGTTCGTCCGTCTATTCGACATTGTCCGGTGAAATTTCGTGAAATTCTGAAGAGTCGTTCAGGAAATCCGTAGGAAAGCAGTTTTCCGATCGGCCGTACCGACCGAGCGCGGTGCAGCGGGACACGGATTTTGAACGGAAAAGCGACTCAAACGATGCAGGCGGTGTACCCACGAGCCGGTGCGGGCGAGTCTCCGCTGACTTTGTTGGTAAAAAATGCGCGATTGTCGAGATTATCGGGAGGGACTTGCGTTGTCGCAAAGTCGATGGAGCGTTAAAGAGGGTGCGTTGACGAACGGGGAACGGGGAACTAGGATAAGCAGTTAGGGGCGAGAAACGATCGAGGGCGCACGGTTCGCACAACTGCTTAATTTATTTAGAAACAACTATGACAAATACGCTCATTCGCGAATCACGCGTAATCGCTCTTAACTTTGGGCCTTCTCGCGCACTCTCTACGGCACGTGACGCGCTCGGGACCCGATTCTCGACGGATTTCCACTCTGCGCTCTCTCGACGCGCTTGCTCGGTTTTTCGCGCTACTTCTCTATCTCTTGTCCCCGTCGTGAGGAGGCATTACGGAGAGGGAAACAAAAAGGGTGGACGGTGGGGAGGGGTTGTGTACGAATCGTTCGCCTCTAACAGGAGGGATAAACGCGGCGATTCTTTTCGAAAGTATTTCCGTTGCTCGAGAGGACGGTTGGGAGGCGCAAGACCGAAGAACAAGAATGATCGGAGCAGCGGGTTTAACGGTGTACGCCGCAACGTTGTTGTTTTCGCTGGTAGCCTTGGGACTGTACATTCTAGGGGCGGCGCGTTATCTCACGAACCTCGAAGAGAACACGTGCGAGATGACTTACATGTTTGAAGTTCCGCAGTACGTCGTGAGTATCTTTCTCGTGGACATCCGCCTCGGCGCGATCTTTCCTCGCGCCCTTTCCAACTGTTATTCGTTTGCGCGTCGTTTCCCAGAGAATAGCCCTGAACGAGCGAGACCGAGAGCGGTATCCCAGGTTTGCCCTGTACGTCTACGGGGAAGGCTACGCGACGGAAAAGCACAGAAGAATGAAGTTCTCTGGGATTCCGGTGCTCTTCGTTCCGGGCAACGCTGGATCTCACGAACAAGGTTCGCTCCGCGCCATCCGACGATCGTTTCTCCCGTCCCGTCGACCGTTGTCCAAATTCGTTTAGCCGGCGCGCGCGCGCGCGCCGCTGAATTTTCATCAAACGTCGCCCTCCCCCCCCGTATCGAGCCGGGGTAAAAAGAAAACGAAACGGTCTAACGAATAGCCCCGTTCGCGTTAGCGGTATCTCGGCAGTAGCGAATACACGGGCAAAACGATTTTAAAAAAATGTTTCGAAAAATGAGTTTGGAGAGCGGCGCGGGACGGGCGTCGCGCCGGAGGGACGTCCCTCCGCGAAAAACGTTATCGACCGACGACGATGAAACTGGTTGGGTTTGGCGCGCCGCAGTGAGATCTCTAGCCTCGGTGAGCCTTCGAAAGAGCATCAAGGAGCGCGCGCCGTTTCACTTTGACTATTTTACGGTTTCTCTGGGGAAGGATTATTCGGCGTTTTACGGAGGTGAGTGGACTCGCGCGGTCGAGTACGCGTTTCGTCGGGACGTGAGATTGTTTGTCGAAACGCCGAGAACGCATTGTTTGTCAAAAAGGCGTATTGGAGGCCGAAACGAGGTTCGTCTCGCTGTGCGTGAAGAAGATACTCGGATTGTACGAGGAGAGCGCGACGAGCGTCGTGCTGATCGGGCACTCGATGGTAGGTGGAGATCGCGAGAGGGCACCCGGGCGACGTTTCGCGAGGGGGGAATTGACCCGGAGGGCCCGTTATTTTTCGCGCAGGGAGGCGTCGTGGCGAAAGCCGCTCTCCTGCGGAGCCTCGAGTCACTCGCGTCCTCCAACGCTACGGACGCGAATAAAAAGAGTTGGGCGAGCATCCTCGTGACGCTCGCTTCCCCGCACAATCCGATATTTCTACCCGACAGAACGATAGCTCGGTTTTACGAAGAGTTGGCGACTCGCGGACGGAAGATTGGTCGGGTGAGCGAAACGGGGACGACTTTCGTCTCGATCGGTGGTGGACGACGAGACGTACTCGTCGGGCCGTCCCAGACGATCGATCCCACGGCCGATAGGAACCTCGCCTCGAGCGGCGTACCGGGCCTCTGGACCTCCACCGACCATCTGTGCATTCTTTGGTGCAAACAGTTGGTCCTAGCGATCGTCAGAGGACTCTTCGATTGCGTCGACGCGACGGCTCGACCACCGAGAATACCTTCCGATCCGGAGGGCAACGTTCGCGCTCTCTCCTATCATTTGACGAGCGTGAGTCCGCACGTGCCCGCCCGTTAATCTTGACTCGTCCCGCGGATCCGTTTGACACCGTTTGACACCGTTTGACACCGTTTGACACCGTTTCTCGTTTCGCAGCGTATCTATGGGAAGAAGAGAGAGAGGAGAGCCTCGCTTCCTCCGTACGGGGAAAAATACAAATTCGAGGCTGGTGGCGAGTGGATCGAGAGGCTCGGACGCCGCTACACCTGGAGCAGCGGAACGACGGCCAATCTCGCGACGAATAAAACGGTATACCTGATGATTCGATTCGACGAGGCTATCGCGCTCGCCTCCTACGACACCGTCGGTATCGACGCCGTAAATTTGGAATCGCGCGACTGGCTATTCGCGTGTTCCGCTCGCGCGATCGTCGCCGACTCCAGAGTCTGGTGAGTACCGGTTAAACTTGCCAGGGCAACCCCTCCTTTCGCCCGACGTACCCCTCTCGGCTGTTGCGAACGGAACAGTCGAGAAGAGAAGCAAAAGAGAAAAGAAAAGAAAAGAAAAGAAAAGAAAAGAAACGGTGCTGCAGCGAGTGGGGCTGGAACGTGACGAATCGCACCCGCCTATTGCCGGAGTCGCGCAAACATCGACGTCGGACGAGCGTCGATGTGCAACGGCGAGACTTGAGAGGATTAAAAATAAGTCACATCGTGGTGAGGATACCGATCGAGGAGTTGCGCGAGAAGAGGCGAAGCAGCGGCTCGTTTGTAAATATTCACGTCGATCTGTACAATCGGGTCGAGCGAACGATACTCCTGGAGGACGCGACGCCGATAACCGGTGGGACTCGGCTCTACGATTCGTTTCCAAGAGGCGGGAGACGCGCCCGCGGCGGGCTGTGGTCTCCGAATCCGTTCGGCGGTGTCACGAGTCCGCAGGGTAGCCTCAGATATTACGCCGGGCTGGCCGATATTCGGGACGCGGTTATCGTCGAAATCGAGGTCCTGGGCGAGGCCGTTGCACGAATCAACAGCGACCAACATCCCCGGGCGATACTCGAATTTACAGAGTCGGCGGGATCGGGCCGGGACTCGCTCGGGGAGACTCAAGTTCGGGCCGTTGAAAGAAAGTTGGTCGCTCACCGTTCGTAGCCTAAATACGAGAATACGAGATCGGCCGCTCGAGTCGTAACGGGTGCAACGTTCAACAGGGACGGAAGCTTCGGGAAAAAGCGCGTCGTCTTCTATCTGTCGGGAGAGACGGGAGAGACGGGAGAGACGGGAGATGCCGGATTGAGGATAAACCTCGAGCCCGAATATTCGTACCGGGTGGAGATTCGACGCGCGGGTATCGTCGACAGAGTCGCTTGCTTGGTCCGGGATCGATGGCCCACCGTATATCCTATAACCGTCTCCCTGTGCCTGCTGGCGATAGCGAGCAGACTCGACGCTTCCCCACGCGCCTTCAAGATAACGCTCGGAATCTATCTTCTGGTCGCGGTGATTTTCGATTTTCTCTTCGAGACTCTCGTCGGCCTTGGTCTGCTCCACGTTGCGGCGGTAACCGCTTGCTTTCTCGTCGTGTTCTTTGGCACGGTCGCTCGCGGCATCACCTCCAGGTACGACCAATTCCCCCAGCCGTCTCTCTCGTGTTCTCGCTTCGCAGGGGACGGCTGAAACGCGAGGATCGACGAGGTCGAGGGAAAAACCCTTTCGTTCGTTTCGCCGCTCGATCCGTTCTCGTTGCAGGTTTCTAGCTAGGATCGTATCCGTACCGAGCGCGTGGTTCGATTGGATCATCGGTGGATTCGATCGATTGCCGCTACTGACGAGCCTCGTCCTTCTTTCACTGGCTTCGGCGACGTGCGGCGCGATCGGGCCTCTTCTCTCCGTGCCGCTTTTTTTCTTGAAACTGGCCAAATTGTACGAGGATTATCTCGAGGAATTATTCATGGCTTCGGTGCGGCACTTGATTCCGAGGTTCGCCCGGGGCAAAGGAAAGCGTCGCGGAGCGATCGAATCATCGCCGAGGGACGGAACCGATGAAAAATCCGAAGCCGCCGTCGTCCCCACCACCGTCCTTCCTTCAACCTCGCCTTCAGCCTCGCCTTCAGCCTCGCCTTCAGCCTCGCCTTCAGCCTCGCCGTCAACCTCGAGGACAACCTCGACGGGATTCCTGCTCAACGACTTGCTCCTATTCGTAACTTGGATGCTGAGCGCGATTCCCGCGATACCATCGGCGCTCGTGTGGGCCACGAATTTTCGGTAATACGCGCGAGCGCGTGTTCCTCTCGCTACGCCGCCCGGTACACTTACCCTCTTCTCGATAATTGATCGTCAGGTACGAGACCCGATTGTCCACGGAGGATACGACGATGCTCCTCGTTTGGCTCGTGCTGACACTGTGGAGTTCTCTCGGACTCGTTGAGATACCCGTTATCGAAAGGCCCGCCGATTCGAACAAACGCCCAATATTTTCCGCACACGTGCTACGTTTATTGGCATACTCGATGGCGTTTACAACGGTGATTGAAAAGTCCGCCTACTACCAATGGATCGTACCGCCTCTCGTGGCCATCGCGGTAACTTGTCTCGCGCTTCTGTCCCTATTTCCCGGAGCTCCGCCGGGCCCATCCGCTTGACACGAATATCCGCGGCAGCGGCGGCGCTCCCGCTGAGATTCGATTCTTCGTACTCGAACGCGCCAAAATGTACAACGCCCTATCGAAATAAATGATTGGTACGCTTTGATACGTAGTAAGTAGTGATACGCGTAGCCTCGAAGCCAGAAAAAGATTCGCTGAATATTTTCTCGCGTTTCCTTGTGTACAACCGCGAACCTATCGCCGCGTTTACTCTCTTCGAAAGATGCCTCGACGGTATCGTTCCGACATTGGCCGTGCCGCTCGCGCGTTCACCATTCAACGGCGCCCGGGAACGGGCGTCCAGGATCCAAGATCCGGTATAGATTAAGGAGAGAGCGCGAGAGACGCGTGTATATCCGTGTCGCACTCCGGAGCATAGCTTGCCTAAGAGAAAGCGAGCGAAAGAGGGAGGGAGTGAGAGGAGGAAAATTATCAGTAATCCAACGCCCACTCGTTCTCCTGGAGAAACGAATCGACGACCTCCTTCATCGCCAGATTTGGTATCAGTTGATCCTGAGTCAAACGTACGCGGGTCACCGGATCAAAGTGTCCGACCCTCTGCAAGTGTTCCTCTATGTCTTTTCGCTCGTAAGTTATTCCACTGGGCGTAATAACCGGTTCCTGGAGAATTTCGAAACTGATTTTTCCGCAGAGGTAGTCCGGGACTTCTCTCTTCTGTCGGAAATGACACGAGAATTATCGTCCATCGCGCGACACGATCGAACGGTTTACCGGCCAAACGATTGATTCTCGCAGCGATAAAAAATGACGGGCGCGTTACGCGAGTCCGCCAACTTACCCGCCGTCTCTCGTCGACCTTTGCGAAGAGATCGTTCAGCCGAGCGATACAAGTGTCCCTCCTCTCCTCGATTTCATCCCTGTCGAGCGGAGCCTCGGACGAATTTGTCACGGCCGTCTCTCGTTTCTCGTTGCTCGCGCGATCGGTCGTCTCGCTCTTGTCGCTCGTCTCGCCTTGTCCGGAAGCGACGCCCGGCTCGCCTCGGTCCGCGGGGGAGCCGGCGGCCGTCTCCCCGTTGTCGAGCGATTCGAGTCGTCGTTCCGCGTCGCGGATGATCAATTGATTCAAGTAAGACTGCAGCTCGATGTCTTGGGCGACTCTTTGCTCCTCCCTCAATTGAAAGCGGCGCTTGCGCGCCTGTCTGAGCATGCTCGTCATGTCATCTCCGAAGTTTAGTTTCTGTTCCTTGGCCAGGTCTACGGCTGTCGCGCGAGTATTCTCGTTTTAGCGGACGCTTCGACGCCGGAGGATTCAACGCCGACGGCTTACCTCTTTGAAGGTGCTTTATCGCTTCGTCGTAGAGCTCCAGTTCCAACAGGGCGAGCCCCAAGAAGAAGTGTCCCTTGACCAAGCAAGGATCCATATCCAACGCTCGTCTACAATCCTGACACGAAGACTCCCAGTGTTTGAGCTTCAAGTGACAGAGCGCTCTGTTGGTGAAGTAAGGCGGTTGCATCGGATTCTTTATCTGAAACAAAGAGTTTTTCCTTCTCTATTGTAGTTGGGCGGCTCGGGCGGCGCGCATCCGAGAGCGAGGCGCGCGCTCCTGTACTCACGATAGCCTTGGTGTAACAATTGGCGGCGTCTTCGTACTTGTGCAGGCTGAAGAGTCTGTTGCCCTGTTCCTTGAGTTCCTTGTCCGATAGATTCGCGGTCGAATACATTTTACTCATTTTTACGGAGCGAGCGAGGGAACGCTCCTCGGAGACGGCTGCATCCAACCAAGAGAACTCCTTATCCGAGGACGCTTCGAAAGACCGAAAGAACGAGACTCGAGCCAACGAGCCCGTTCTTCGAGATACAAACAGCCAGCGTCATCCACGAGCCGAGCAATCATCGACGACGGGTTCGCGGAGACGTTTACTCACGGACTGGTTCGCGTCGTCTATCCCGTTTCACGATCCCTTCGGGCCTCACTCGTTCGATTATGTCCGATTATCGTTTGTTCTTTGTGTAGGCGAAATCAGGGCTTACGACGAGACGTTACGAAGGGGTTGCGCCGAGGTTTCCACTTTGACGATTCATTCGCAGACGTCCCTTGGACGTTCGAGTGTTACGAGCGCGTACACTCTCTTCTTCTCGCCAACGACACAAAACAAAAATATTTGACGCCTGGATGAACACGCTCGAACGCAACGCAAACGTCGTTCGGTGCTGATTATTCCACGCGACAGATGGCGCGATGAGACGCGTCGGGGGAACCCCCCTCGGCCGATGTATCTCGTTCAACCCGACACAACACGCTCAGCGACGCGTATCGCATATTTACCGTGTGCGTGTGTGTACCACAAATGTGGAGTACGGCGTACCGGTACTGTGGCCACCACGTACGTGCGTACATTACCTCCACATTACCTCCACGGCGTACCGGTACGCCGACCTCCACCGTACTTCCACCGTACCTCCACGGTAGCGGTACGCCGTACTGGAAATGTACCAATGGTACGCTTGGCTATCTGGGTACTTTATGTAACGAAATATTAAGAGCACGACGAACATCGACATAACCTCACAAATTTTCGAAATCCGTTTTCTCAGCGTCGATTAAGTTTACGGCGACAAATCGAGCATCAGTTTTTACAGAATTCATAGAGACAGAAATAGATGCTTGAATTTTACGATAAAAACGTTTCGTCCTCGAGAAATTGCGATTTAAAAATTTCGACTATCTCTCTCGCACTCGTGTGTCACGTGATACGTCTTCGACACGTCCTTAACTTTTATCCAAAACATTTACGATTAACCCAACCCAAACAAACCCAAACAAAATGAAGAGAAACTAGAGAGGAAAATCATTAAGGGCAAATCTCAAACAGCCAGAACTTTATTCGTCAGTTTTTTTACACGTAGAGGAGAGATAGAGAGAGATAGAGGGAGAAAGAGAAGAAAGAGAGAGAGACACTGAACGCATAATAAGCATATACATTTCACATTAGCAGCATGATATTGAAATTTCAAGAATTTCATACAAGTTGTAACAAAGCACAAGTTTCTACATACAATAGAGAATACAATAAGTAACGGAACGAAATTGGATTGCCAAGCCGTGAAAAGCTTGGCAAATGGATAGAAAGTGTTCGTATTCGATAATGCTTGAATCTAGATAAGAAAACGAGTTCTCTTATCAAAGACCCGCTGGATATCAATAAACGATGTTTCCGCAGCAGCCAAATATAAATTCGAATATACAACGAAATAAATATATTTATCCTATGAACAAGTATTGTTGCGTACAATTTTATTCACATAGAATCGTACCCAGCGATACCACTGCGCAACGAGTTTAACCCTGGAAACTATATTCGTTAAAAATAATAGTCAAACAAAACTTTACATGCCATACGGCTGGAATGACGAATGGATTTGTCAACGGTCGTAGTAAGCACAATTGAAACGTCAATAAACCCGATTTTATCGATATTTCATCAATATTTCGTAAACAACAAATAACCTTGTTAATTCAATGAGATCGCTGAAGCGAACTCAAATTTCTTCAGATTCGTACTCGATCTACGAATTGACTAAATATTCGACTACGTATCTTTCTTTTTGACGATATATATATTTATATGTATATATAAAGATCGATGTTTTGTTGAATCTGTAGATTTCTTTTCGAGTATCTAAATAATGATGCTCAGTTTACATAATTTACAGATAAATTGAAATTGAGACCGTAACGTTTGGATAACTCAAAAATAACGGGGATTCGAAAAAAATATTCGATTTTTCGGTTATTACCGACTATTTCATTTTTCATCGCCCAGAAACGTGATTCTCCTGTTTGATGCTACGTCCTTTTGTTTTTACAGGATCGAACGAAAAGTAAGGAACGAATTATAAAGACTCGTAAAGTAATTACAGATTCGATGCTGTCGGTGGACAACAAATTCACCGCAAATTCGAGCACAATACTGAGTTTGGGTCTGTAACATTCGTTACTTCCGGATAATTCGTGGAATAACGATCGAAAACCCGTTCGATCAATTTTGAACGCGTAATTTGGACTCTAATCGGTTTCTGTGTTTTTTTTTTTTTTTTTTTTCAGTGCTTCGAGGCAACTACGAATCGCGTGGGGTACACCGCGGTGGTGTTATTGACTCTATATAAATATATACTACATAAATTAGCAACGATGAATTGTACAATTTTCTTTTCTTTTTTTTTTCATTGCGTTTTGCTTCACTCGAGACCGCCCTCCTCTTCGAGTTTGGAAAGGAATTTCGGCACTCGATAACTCGGCTCCACTTGTCGCGCCATGTCGATCAGGCAAAGCAGCTTCTTGATTCCAATGAATACCCTAAACAACAACAACAACAACAACACCATTCGGTGATTAATATCGACCGCTCGCGAATTCTTATATTTACCGTATTGGCCCCTTGGGCTGACGGTCACGTTTCACCCAAGATACAATCCTGTTACTGTTCGGATCGCTGTACGGTTACGAAATGTAAAAAAGACGAATGTCAATGTGTTGTTTCGACGGGAGCAAACCCAAACAAACCCAAACACACTAGTGGAATATTTCCATTGAACACGATCGACGAATAATTGGTCAATTTGATTCACGTATTACTTAAGCTTACTTTACAAAAATAGTTTGCAAAAATTGAAGTATTTTTACGCATCGAATATTCGCACTTTGTATAAAAAGCAGTAAATACTAATTCCATTACGTAAATATAATAAACTTGATATTAATCAAATGAATAAAACGTCGCAAATTTGGTTATCTACATGTTATTGAAAAGCTTCTTATATGGATATTTTCAAAAGGAATTGTTATGGACGAAACTAGCTTTTATGGTTGATTCTTTTTAGCCCCTCGAGAAAAAATTCTGGCTGTGCCAATAATTGCATTGAAACATCGATTTTAAGGTTGATAAAAAAAAGAAAATATGGAAACACGAACACACAACCGTGTTGTCGACGCTTTTTTGAATGAACTTATTTCAAGTTTCTCGGAAACATATTCAACACTTTGTAAACACATTTTTGCCAATTGACGTTACAAAATCTTAGATAAAAAAAATTATCACAAAGTCTCCTTCACTTTCATCCGTGATGACTTTTTACACACACGCCTTCGAAATTCGCATTAATTTGCGAAAGCAAGATAATAAAATTACCGTTTTCCTTGCAGTCGAGCGTGAAGCGATACCAGCTCGTCTTTCGAAAACAAATCAACTTCCTCAAGCACAGCCAAAAGATTATCCGCTGTTGAGAGGTTAGGCACATGGAGAATTGTACTGAACGCCGACAAGAGTTCCATATCTTCCAGAACTTGGCTGAAAAATTATCAATTCCCATAATTAATGAAATTATTTATCAATAAAATGATAGATTGTTATTTTTTATTCTTCGTTCCTCACCGACGACTGGTTGTGCAGAGAATCAACAATTTGCGACCGCGAGGCGGTTGCTTTTTCAACAATACCAATAACGCTTGCAAAGTCAAATTGGAATAACGCGGACCTATCGGACCGTAATCCAACAGACGCTCGATATTGTCGACGAGGATGCAGCTGAGTTGCGAACGATACGCGTCGTCGAATACCTGAAAATTGTACAATATGCGATTAGAGACGCGAGCCCAAACAAACAAACTTGACGAAACAAGGTTTTTCTTTTGTTTTCTGTAATTATATAAAATCAACAAATGAATTAACCCGTTAGGGACTGAGTTTTTGAAATTCAAATGTTATGTTTTTATCTTTATATTTGGGTTGAATGATGACCAGTTAATACGATGACAAAGAAAGAATTCAAAATCTCCCAATTTTGAGTTTTAGACTGTTGCCATGTGGCAACGCTTGTCTTTAATGGTTTAAATGTGTTAATAATGCGAAAAATATTTATTTTCGGTATTATCCTTCGATCTTGAATTTTTGAGTTAATTAATTTTTAATTAATTGATAAAGCTAATTGAACTAGCTTTAATTCATTTTTCTGTAATTTACATAAAATCAATTAACGCATTAAATATGCTAATAATGCGAAAAATATTTATTTTCGGTATTATCTTTGGATCTTGAATTTTTGAGTTAATTAATGATAAGTTTGGAAATTTATACGTTCGTGCAATCTCAAACGAATAAACTTTTTTTACACAATCATAATCTTATTCTTTTTTAGCAAAATTTGGTTACCGGGCAAGTCGAATTTTTCTGATTGTATGGTTTTATGGTTTTTTACGTTTTCATTAGTGATGCTATTTTTGGAAATGTGAGTCACGCGCAAACGGAAGAAAAAAAAATGGTTACCTTTCGTATGGAGAGACATTTGGCGAATTCCGTAAAGCCCACCATATCTTCGGGTGTGCAAACCTTGATGAATGGGAAATCCGAGTTTTTGGCGATTTGAGCAGCAAGGGCAGTTTTTCCGCTGTTCGGTGGTCCCTCGAGGAGAACGGAAACGAGACCGGAGCTTTCGGGAGCTCGAGCTTCCTGGATGTATAAATTTCCATCGGCGAGAATATCCGCGACCGGTTTTCCCCAATTGAGAATTCCACGTGTCAGCAAGTGCTCGAGAGCATCAGCGCTCGTACCGAAAGCCTGGGATTACAGGATTCAATGAAATATTTAATGAATTGAAAAACGAACTGGAACCAAATGGACGAAACATTGCGAAACGAAGATTATTAAACTCACAGGCTTGACGTCATTTTCCAACGCGTGGAGAAAATCGGTTCTGTTGACCATCAGCTTTTCCATTGCCGATGGATCGACTTCCACTTTGCTCGATGCTTTTATCAGCTTGTTCATCGCCGTACTCTGCGCAGCTCTCACAAGACCCTCCAGTTCTGCACCGCTGAAATTTTTCGTCAGCGTCGCGAGTTCCTTGAGATCCACATCCGGTGCGATTTTCTTGTGATCTCTCATACGTGCCGTATGAATATTCAGAATCTGATATCTTCCGAATTCGTCGGGTAGACTGATCTCCATTTGGACCTACAATCAACATTCCAAGAGATATTGTTTTGCAGATTTGATTTACAAGAAAGCGACGCAACAAAAATTGTCCAAAAATGTTTCTTCTAAAAACTCAGTTTCGCTGCGATTAATATTTCTCAAAATACAATCTATCTTCCTGAGAAAACTGTTTCCGGACAGAACTCTACAGTTACGCGTACCTCCAGTCTTCCAGGTCGGAGCAGAGCTTCATCGATCATGTCTCTTCGATTGGTCATACCGATAACGAGGATATTGTTGAGTTGTTCAACACCATCGATCTTAGCGAGCAATTGATTGACGACGGTATCGTGCACCCCGGTATTACCAGCAACGCTACCACGAGATTTGCATATGGCATCGATCTCGTCGAATATAATAATGTGCAATCCGCTGTTCGGGCCCAATTTCTTTTCTTCCTCTTCAGCATCAGCGAACAATCTTCGTATGTTAGCTTCGCTCTCGCCCACATATTTGTCGAGAACTTGCGGTCCGTTGACGATCTTTGGCTCTCGGGCGTTCAACATAGTACCGATTTGTCGAGCCATCAGAGTTTTGCCCGTACCCGGTGGTCCGTACAACAGAATACCTTTTACGTGCTTGCATCCCAGCTGCAACACCACTTCCGTTGGGAATACTCGCGATGCGAAAGCACGTCGGAATATCGCGCTGAATTCCTTGTCCAAACCGCCGATACCCATTTTCGCGAAATCCCAATCAGGATTTATGATCGACTGGCGAACAACTTTTCCCTTTGCTTTTCCTATCAGATTCAAGCTTGAATTGTCAGCTTTTTCAAATTGTATCGTTGTGTCGCCTAAGCAACATCCCATTCGCGTTTTCCTCGGTTTCCCTGCCTCGGCCCCGGATTTTATGGCGGATATGTCAGCGGCTTCGAGACTCTTGACGACCAGTCCGAGCATTTTCTTATCGCTAAACTGGAATGCTAGCTGTTGACCAACCGTGAATGCTTGCCCGGAGAACTGAAGCAGAAACTCGTTGGCCATTTGTTCCGTGTCGTACGGCTCCAAGGTCGTTCTGAAATATTATTTTTTCTTCATCGATCGATCGAACGAACTCCACGGCTTATTCAGTACGAACGGTTGAACTTTTTTATGTAGATAATTTAAGACTACAAGGTTCTCGTCGTTAGTTTTCGGTTGTGCCGCGATTAGTAGACGAGATCCGTCTTCAACCGAATATAAATATATCCTTAAACTGAGAGCCCGTAATTTGTCAGATATTTCGATTACGCCGAAACGTTTGTTGTAATCTTGACCAATCATAAATCCTAATTATGATTTCTTTGCCGTTTTTTAAAGTCCAAACCGATAGTCGTGAAAACGCACGCATTGATCGTTTACGTATACCAAAAGTTTGCACGCACTTGGTTTTCTGAAGGAAATCAGCTTCCAAAGTGATGGTACATAGAAATTCTGTATTGGAAGTCGGATCGAAGTGATAAGGCTTGACGTCGATGTCCTGATTGAGCGAGAGCGTCGCCCATTTTCGTTGCGGCAGACTAAAGCCGACGCAACCTCTCGGCAAGTCATTGTAGGTCTTCACCGTAAACACAAAGTGTTGGTTCGGTCCAGTGGTGACTTCGATGTGCCTAGGAGGACGAAAATATTCGATCTTTTCGTTTCTCCTGAAATTTCGTAGAGACGAGAACGGGAGGATACGTCGAACCTGATATTGTGAGGAAAGTCATCGGGATTGACGATGGCACAGTTGGAGATGCTGAGGTCATCGGTGGGACACCTGGTGGCCTTCATCCTCTGCAAAAATGTCATCGCTCGAACGTCAATAAAGGTAAAAACGTCGATAATTCATAAAGGCCGAGACGTATGAGAAAGAGAGAGAGCCCCTATTGTGTCTTCGAACCGAGTGTAGCTCGAGAGTATTGATGTTGCACGGCCAATGAATAGTCATCGCGAGAACGTGGGCGAGATATCGACGAAGAGAGAGGGGAGAGGGGCGGATGACGTTTAATGGGTAACGCAGCGATTATTGAATAGAATTGGATTTTCAAAATGAAAATAAGGGAAGAAAGAAAATAAGGGAAGGTATTCACGGAGACACTCTCCGTAACGCGAAGCACTTGTTACAACCGGGGAGTTTTTATTGATATATGTCTATCACTGACTTACCATTGCTGCCATTTTTGTATTGCTTTATTCTCGTGATAATTCGACCAATCCGATATCTCGGGCGAAAAAACCTTCTCAACGTCCAACTTTCCGCAATGCAGGAAAGCGACTGACGCAACAAACGTGAATAATATTCACCGATCGCGTTTCTCGCGAACGATTCAAGACGATAGAGTTGCGCATTCGTGCTCCACGTAAGCCGTCGATTCGACCGGGATATTTGAAACTCCAAGCGTTCTCTTTTCGACCAATCGGATTACTGAGATTTTTGCTGTGTTTCTAGTCTTTGTGTTGGCAAAATTGCGACTGGCTGAGATATCGATTGACATTCCGCGGGCGAACCGAGAGTGGGGAGATTGTACTGCGCGGATTATTGTGACGATATTTTAAAACGACTTGTTACCATGAGATCGTTAAGATTAATGATATTTGGACTGTTCCTGAATGCGCACGTGCCACGAATATTGCGTCATTTAATTTTACGAGTAATTTAGGTTAACTATGGGCTTTTACCACTCTCATTAGTGGAAAGGGGATTCTATGTACTCCTCGCCGAATATTTACGATCAGTCACGATAATAACCGTGAACCGCGCATGCGCATGTTCTCCGACGCCTCCGGTTGCTGCAAAATTGCAAAACTCTTCCGCTGATGGCGCTGAGTGATCAGTCAACGCTCGACTGTCGTCGCGATATGATCCGTTTCTTAAGCGATGTGAAACAATTCTCAATTTTGCGAAGTTATCAAACGATCCTCGTATCAAGTGAAATTCATCTATATGCTACAAATCTCTCTTAGAAGTACTTGAATTTCTAAATTTAATTTATAATGAAACAGAGTACACAGCATCGGTTTGTTCTCATGGTAACGCGAATGTTTACATTTGCGGGTTAACCTCTCACAGGCTGATTCGATTCGATGTTTATCTGTCAGGTAATAACGAAAAACATTGCATTTATTGCATTTGAAAAATCAATATTAACCTATTTTTTTTTATTTTAACTAAGAATTGCAGTGTTATTTGAATTGCAGTGTAAATTCAATCAATCAATATATTTATGGTTTAGCGATCGATCTTATTAATTATTTGGAGAAATAAAATGTCTTACCCGGAACTTAGAATCGCGTGTAAACCCGAACGAACATGTGTCATTTAAAAAAACTAAGAAAAAACTACCTCGTACTGACACGTAATAAATCCATACCAAATTTCATAACCTATTCCACTTAATTAAGCTTATACTTTGCTTTGAACATTTTCACAGTACAGTGAACGAGAGATCAAACTTCAGTATCGCGTATACAACAATGGACCGTGGCAAAACAGGTATAGGCAGAGGTGGAAAAAGTAAGATCGCGCAACATCCGCCAGACTTGTTTGCTCTTGGTGCAAAGAGTTCGAGAGGTGAAACTTCGGAGTCTAAGAGGCCAGGTGTCATCCATGGCAAATCGTCGAGTTCGTCGTCTTCGGTCTCGGGTAAAAATGTTTTTTAAAATTCATTTTTTTATTCATTGTTTCGTCCTTTATCCCCTTCCCGTATACCAGAATTTGAACCCGGGACTTCGCGGTCCGCCGGCCCTATCCCTCTCGGCCGATGGATCAATTAGGTAAAAATGTATTTTCAATTGTTTTTATTGAGCGTAGCACATCTATATCTATATCTATATCTATATATATAAAAGAAAGTCGGGTTTGTGTTACAACGCTTATAACTCGAGATCTGCTGGACCGATTTTCATGATTTTTGGTTCGTTGGATTCGTCTCCTCCCAAATAAGAAGAAAACATATTAAAAACAACGGGGAAAAAAAGAAGAATACATAATTATGAAAGATGAATCATTTTCCGTAAACGTTCGTTTGTTTCGTACACGTCAAACATTTGCTGTCGATTCTGTCAAATATCGTGTTCATTGAAGTTTGTGTGTTTTGTGTTAATTTTAGTTTTTTTTGTACTAGCTGTGCCCTGCAACGCTTCGCTTTTGTTGCATGGGTGAGAAATGAAGAACAAAAAACACCATACGTTTCATTTAAGTTTAATTTTTCAATACTTATGGGTTTGTTTGGGTTTGTTTTGTTGTATGATGACCCAAAACAAACAAACCCAAACAAACCCAACTAAAAAATTGAAAAATTAAAAAATTAAAAAATAAAATATTTAATGAATATCTTTTCATGTGGTAAACTATAACCTATATTTTAAGTTAGGCATCTAGAAGTAGAGCGGTGAAAACCTCATTCAAATCCATGCAGTAGTTTCTAAATGATGCACGTACAAACATACAGACAGACAGATAGACGGACAAAAATTCTAAAAACTATTGATTTGGCTTCTGTTGCTCTAATAAAGACTCCCCGTATCATTTTTTAAAAAATATCTTCAATGTACAGACATCGGTCTGTTACAACTTTATTGTAAGTAAAGATAAAGATAAAGATTAATTAAAGTTTGTCTGGTTTTTTTCGAGTACATATCATGTATTACTATTAATTACTATTAATAAGCATGCCGCGTCGAAGAAGATCTAATCTTTCCCACTGAAGCCGTAATGCAATTAGGCAACGGAACACGGAGAGTGAATAACATGAGATTCATTGACCGTAAGGCGGTACGAAGTTCGCCGGGTCAGCTAGTAGTGGACAACTATCGATCGGTCGGTAGAATTTCGTTTCTTCCGTTTCCTCGAATGGATGATTCCGATACTTAATACCGATTGCAGGCTCGGACCGTAAAAAAGAAGCTCCACCAGGATCTCTGCAATCAATGATACCGCAGAAGAAGCCAAAACTAGCGGCACACGCAGCACATCCGCGTCCACCGACGTCGAGCGCCGAAGCATGGGAGGTCGTCGCACTTGACTGTGATCCGTTCGATCTGGTACCGATGGTACTGGAGGCCAGCGACGCGGACGAGGGCGATAAAGTGATCGGTGTTGTGTGCGGCGCGATCAGAACTCTAAAGAATCAACGATGGAAACCCGATACTCTGATTTACATGGGACTGATGTATCTCGCGAAAATTCGCTCGTCCATATTCTCGAACGATTGTATACTCCACGCTCTATCGTCTTTGCTCAAACGCGATCAGGCACACAATTTCAAGAGCAAGGGCAATCCGTTGGTACCCGTCCTTGCGGCCAATTTGTTGATGCGTGGCTTTCACGAAAAGAAACATTGGCCGGAGGTTTTCGTTAAGGTGATATTTTAGAAAGTCAGTGATTTATCCCTTTCAGTAGATTTTTTGACAATAACTACATCAACAAAACATTTTCTTATGGAAAAAAAGCCTCTTCAGAAAAATATAGCTTTCAAGTTTAGCCATACGATTTTCCCCATTTTCTGAAAATTTAGTTCTTAAAACAGTAGTTTCGGAGTAGTAAAAAAATTGGTCTTTTTGACCTAAAAGAAGGATTTGTAGTTTTGATAAAAAATCGATTTGTCCAATCTTCACTCAGTGATTAATCCTCGAATGGAATGTTCAATCCTATTGAATTCGCTCTAAGGATTGATTAATAAACAATGGTAACCTTTGATGATTTGACAGATGTACATCGAGGACGCGCTCGGCGAGCGTGTCTGGGTCGATCACGAGGAGTGTAAAGGTTTTACCGAGAACATCCTAACCGGTTTTAACACGAGGCATCCACCAAAGAGTGTCTTACAGCCTGAATTATCAGTACTGACAGCTCGAGACTGTCACAGTCCTTCGGTGATGGAAGACGAAGATTCGGGGACATCGACGATCCAATTTCCCGGTGATAAGGACAAATCCGAGTTTACGGTCAGCCCGCGTTATTCGAATTGTTTGGAGAACGTCGAGCGCATAGTTCTCGAAGCTATAAAGGAGCAGCTCAATCGTCGTCAGCCTGAATCGATAACGAGAAATTTCTTGCGTTTGCTGTCGTACGCTTGCGGTTTGGTCGAGATAAGGAACATAGCGGTGGCTCGTCTCGAGATGTGGTTGCACAATCCGAAACTAATGAAGCCGGCCCAAGAATTGTTGTGCTACATATGTTACAATTGTACAACGCATACGCAACGGGACGTAGAAGTGATCAGCCAATTGGTCAAGATAAGACTGAAAACGAAAGCCGTTATAAATTTGTATTTGAACGGTGTGAAAGAACTCATCGGTTTGCACAGTGAAAATTTGTCCACCATACTGAAACACACGATATACAACGAATTGTCAAACGCCAGGAATCCCAACAATATGCCCATGTTGGCCGTCATGTTTCAAAACTCGCCGGAACACGCGGCTAAATTGCTCGCGGAGATATTTCAAGATTTGCTGATGAATCGAGAGGATTATTTACGCCCTTTGAGAGCCTTGTTGCGCGAAATCGTTCGCGTTTGCCGTCACGATATAAGCCTCGTTACAATGGCGAGAACTCTCATGACCGAACGTCACGAAATATCACAACAGCTGATCACCTTCGAATTCAAAGAACGCGTTTTCATGTCGGTCGTCGATCTTCTTTGCCTTTGCATGTTCTTAGCTATCAGTCCACAAGTCAAAGAATCCGTTATTATGATACAACGCGGTGATAAAAAAGACGCCGAAGTATTGCGCCAATTTCAAGAATTGGTCTCCGTCGTTCAGTACGAAGCTATCTCTTGGCTTCAAACTTCCGCCTTTCAAATTTACGGCGTCGGACGCAACGAGCTGCTTCACGCTCTTCACAAAATTATGCTACTCGAGTCGCCCGAACAGTATTGCAAAATCGACAATTGGCCCGCTGAATGTGACAGAGCTTTTTACATGCGACAAGTCACCGAAGTTCCTCTACTGCAAACCACTCTGCTACGCTTACTCCTCATTGGTTTTTCCAAGGTTCGTTTCTCTTCTGAAAGAATTCGGAACTTTGAAAATCCAAACTTTTTTTATTCGTTTGTAGTATTGATTTTTGTTCAATTTTCAAATATCTTTTTATTATTTAATCAGCAGTAAACCTTCATATGAAATTTTCTAATTAAACGATCATTTATTCGTTTCTTTTTTCACTTCGACTTGACCATCTTTTCCATGAATTCCAGGAAAATGGTATAACCCATTCGGAAACTCTGGACATCGTTGACCAACTGATCCGCAGAGCAGCCGCTAATTCCACCGAATCCTTTCCGACTCTCCAAGCCGACAAAATGGATCTTATCGAGCTCATCTTCAATCTATGTGTTTATCAACCTCCGGGCTCCATTAATATACCGGTTGGGTTAGTACACGTTTCCTCGGTACCGCCCGACCTTCGACCTTTTTCAACGGTTTGTCAATCTTTTTTTCAGTTACGTTCCACCGACATTGGCAATATCGAATTTGTACTGGAAAGGGTGGCTAATGCTGCTAATTTTAGCTGCCCATAATCCGTCAACCATCGGCGCACACGCCTGGACGCGATATCCGATTTTACGGACTCTCATGGAAATGTGCATAACGAAGTCAGTATTGAAAAAAAATGTTGCTGCAAATAACGATTACAAATTAAAATGTCATTTTGGAATGCTCGATTTTCCATGAAAATTAATGGAATACAAAAATGATCGTTCGAAGTTTTGAAATCCTTTGAAATTCCGAATTTGAAATTAATATACATTTTTTTTTAAGATTAGTCAAAATTTTACATAAAGCTTTCTTTAAAAATTGGGTTTACGTTTTTATAATCCAAAATCAGATTACGTAAAAATGATCGTAGATCGTTAACCACAAATCCTAAAACATGTTTGTATGACTTTCGTAGATCAAATCTGAAAAAAAAAAAGGTTTGGAAAGTGAAATAATAAAGTAATAAAAACAAGTAAAAATAAAGTAAAATAATGAAAACAAAAATAAATGAAAGTAAATAAAAATAATAAATCACATTTTCGTTGCACGTCAACGTCATTCTGGACAATAAGAACAATAATTTTCCAAAACAGTCGTGATAAATCGTCTAAAATAGGTACCATATCGATATCGAGCATGATAAAAACCTGAGTTTCGTTTCACAGTCACTTTTCGTATCCACCACCAACGATGGCTTTACCGGAAGTGATAGAGCAGGAACGAGCCAAGGAGTTGCAAGTGGAGGCATTGGAGAGGCAAGAGATATTGGAATACGAGTCTCATTTGGCCGCTGCATCGACGAGAATGCAAATATCCGAGCAGAACAGTCTTCTGCTTTCGCAGTTGATAACAATGGATCCAACGGGTATAGCTCGACGACCACCGCCGGCTGTTCTCGAGCAATTGCAGTCTCTGAATTCGTCTCATCGTCTTGGACATTTGCTTTGCCGTTCGCGCAAGCCCGATTTTCTTCTCGATATAATTCAACGGCAGCAACAGAGTTCATCACAGAATATGCCTTGGCTCGCCGATCTCGTTCAAAACAGCGAGGGTTCCCTCAGTCAATTGCCGGTTCAATGTCTCTGCGAATATTTGCTTTCAACTTCCGCACAAACGTCCGACAAACAACCTCGACAGCAACAATTACTCGCACATCTTCAAACTCTTCTGACCGATCCGGACGAGGATCAGCAGCACGCTTACGAAGTACTCGAGTACTTTTTGCGGAGACTTAGCAGCCAACAGAGCAGCAGTCGACTCCAAGCGATCGCAGGCTTGAAACTCGTTCTCGGTTCGATCCCACTTGACGAAGAGAGCATGGAAGTTGAAGGCGAAAGCGAAAAGTAGGTTTCTTCTTTAAACTTCTCTAGTTTACGGCTTTTTCAATCATTTTTTACGGGGCGAACCATCGAAATAATAAATCTCATTGTTTTTCCATAATCTGCATTAATATTTAAATAAGCTTTACTCATTTTTTTAAGTCGAAATATATGATAGAATAAAAGTTAGTTTCTGACAGGAAGACATCAAGTAAAAGAGGTCCCTGACGGTGACCAAGATTGCGGCTTTTCTGCTTATCTGAAATCAAAAACCCAAACGGCACTTTTGTCTTCATATTTGAGACTAGCGGTTGAACTAGAGTGAATTCTATATTACAAAAATTCACTTTATTATACACTTTTGAAAATTACATTCTATTTTTTACTCATTTTTTCTCAAGTTTTTCGCTCGTAGAAAAAAAAAACTATCGAAGCAATCATGATAATCCTAGTTCAATCGCTGTCTTGTAACATATTAAAGATTCTATATAAATTTGAACAAGATCGGTGAAGTAATTTCTGAAATATCGTGGTCACCGTTTCGAAAAATGGTGTTTCGAGAAAAGCGTTCGAACGTTCGCTCATGTGATGTATACTAACCGTGCACCAGCTCTTTTCCAGAGCCCTGTGAATCACTTCGAATATCGAAAAATCCTTTGGCACGCATTTTCTACACACGTTTTACATGTGATTTATGAAAAAAAAAAAAATCGATTTTTTCGACCTGAGAAACTAAACCCCCTGGAACCCTCCCGACAAAAAAAAAAAGAAAAAAGCAAATGATCAATCAGCAGTTTATCAGCAGAATTGATAAACGTGAAGGATTAACCTTTTATCTTTTCTTTCCAGAGAAGTATGGTTGCTAAAGAAATTACCATCGATACCCCACTTTCTATCCGTACGATCGTTGGTATCGACAGCTCTGCGAGGTGCGTGTCAAGTGGAGAACAGTCCCGACTTGGTGCGGGCTTACATCGCGTTTCTCGCGGAGCATACGAGCCACGACGATTTGCCGGAATTGACGGATCTCGCGAACGAGATATCTCAGCTGGTGGTCGAGCGTAGTACGATAACAGCAGCGATATTGCCCGAGCCGGACAACGATTGTCCGCAAGCGCGTCAAACTCTGAACGCGTTTAAAACGATATTTTGTAATTATTTGGAGAAAGCTCGAGCGCCTCGTGGGGAAGGTTACACATGGTCGGCGAGTCAAGATCAAATCTTGGTACAATGGAGTACCGGTGAGGAATGCACGATGCACATACTCGTCGTCCACGCGATGATAATACTCCTGACCTACGACGTTTCGGACGATCAAGGCTTGTTCAACGAGTTGTTGTCGACTTGGTTCCCGGAAAACGCGGAACCGCCGAAAGCGTTCCTGGTCGATACGAGCGAAGAAGCCCTCCTAATACCGGATTGGCTAAAGTTACGTATGATAAGAAGCAACGTGCCTAGACTCGTCGATGCAGCTCTGAAAGACCTCGAGCCTCAACAATTGGTACTCTTCATACAGAGCTTCGGTATACCGGTACTGTCGATGAGCAAACTTTTGCACACTCTCGATATCGCTGTACAAATCGATCCTGGCTCGGTCGGTGGTGCCGTGCTCGATAAAATTTATATGGCACAGCTCGTTAAAGTACAGCACAGAAGAGGCGCCACCGGTGGATTAGTTTTCGTCGATGTTCTTCAATTACTCGAGCCCCAGTTACCCGATGAGAATATACCGGAAACGTTGAATCTTCAAGAAGCATTGCCTCCGAGCGCTATGGTACAGAAACAATCGGTGATACAGTGCTCCGTTAAGACCGACGTGCCACACTTGATTAATCGTCTTTTCATCGAGAATATCACGATGAATCTTAAAATCGACGCTTATCGGCGTTTGCACAAAACTCTCGCTAAAGACTTGCAAAAATCGTCGAAAGAGAGCGGAGCTGTTGTACTCGCGATTCAACACATATGCAGCGTTCTCAGCTCGATGCAAGTCAAACAATTTCTCGAATCGCTCGTTCACATGCCGCAGTTTTCTTGCACTCTCATGAGAGTTATACTTCTGCCGTTGAAAAAACCTGCAACCTCGAAACAAGTCGTCGAACTCGCTCGAAGCATGTGCCTGAATCTTATCACTCTCATAGGAGATGTCAAAGCACCGATACTCTCGATACTTCGGGACTTCGCTAATTTACATCTCAGCAACGCTCCTGGAAGGAAAGAACTCGTCGCTTTTGCTCAAAACCGCGAACCTGGTACTATCCTCGAAAATACCGATCCTCTGAATCTCGAAGGCGTCGGGAGAATGCTTATCGATATTTGTCTGAAACAACAGAAGAACGATGCCCTCGTCGAAGGCATGGCGAAACTTCTTGTTTCCGACAGCAACGAAGGTCTCGTTAAACCGCGCACGGGCTTGCTTATCGATTGGCTCGCTTCCGTCGAACCGGAACTCATCGGAATTTGCCCGAATCTACAGATGAAATTGTTATTCGGGAAAACTAAAGTTCACGTTAAAATTGACGATACCGTCGTCAATTCTCACGCTTGCAGACCGTACTTGCTCACTCTGCTCACTCATAGGGCGAGCTGGGCTACGATGCACAAATGCGTTGGACATTTGTTGGAGAAATGCGACGAGGGGTATGTCCTTCTTTGATTTATCTATCTATCTATCTATATATATAAAACTCTTCCGTTACTGAGTGACTGACAGACAACGCACAGCCGAAACTACCGCTAGTAGAGAGCTGAAATTTGGCACGTGTGTTCGTTGGGAGGAGTAGGCTACCACTAAGGGAGGTTTTTTCGAAATTCCCCCCTAGGGGGAGAAAAATCTAATATTACAAAGAGAGACAGTTTTATTTTTTAAATGTTTGTTTACACACGTAATCGATAAACCATGGAAAAGGCGATAACTAAGCGAAAACCCCAAATTCTGCCGGAAGTCATTATTCCACTCGGACGAAGTCGCGGGCAAAAGCTAGTTTATTAACAAGATCTCTTAATATCGATTTTTTGAAGAAACGGACAACATTTTTCGTCTTCACGATACGAAAATGCTATAATATTGTTTCAATTCATCAACAGATACGATCCCACGGCCGTGCTCGATTTCTTCTGGGCTTTAACGTGCAATCCGAAACTCTGGCAAGGTCGCGACAAGTTCACACCGAAGCATTACGTTCCGGAAAATATTTTACTACTCTCGGAAATGCAACTTTTGAACCTCGTTGCTTATGTCGTCGAAGAAGCGATAATCGTTAACGAACAACAGGGAAGAAACGCGGCGCTTACTCAGATGGAGACCAGACTGGATTTATTGTTGCATTGCATTTCAACCGAGGAAGAGCGAACGGCCAGTGTCGTCGAGTATTTGGTGTTGAGAATGTCCACCCATGATAACAGGTTTACAGTTAATACGAAGAGAAACTGAATTTTTTATTAAGGACATGTCGAAGACGTACCACGTGAGACACGAGTGCGAGAGGGATTGTCGACATTTTTTAATCACAATTTCTCGAGGACGAAACATTTTTATCGTGAAATTCAAGCATCTATTTCTGTCTCTATGAATTCTGCAAAGACTGATGCTCCTTTTTTCGCCGTAAACTTGGTCGTCCCCGAGAAAACGGATTTCGAAAATTTTTGAGGTTATGTCGATGTTCGTCATGCCCTTAATTGCCTTGCCAATGCTCGATAGAGAATTCGTCAATTTAAATTTGTCTTTTACTTTTTCATTTTTAGTGTACAGTCCGACATGGCTCATCAATTTTTATTGAAACTCTACATGAAGATACCAAAAGTCATATGTTATCTCGATCGTTCGGAGACGAAGACGTTCGTGGATACCGCCAAAATAACCGATTGGACAGGATCGACGTTGGACTGTATGAGTCACGCTCTTCTAACAGCTCTCGCAGCGACACCCCGACAAAAGTCATGGATCAGTAAATCCCAGGATTTCGAGCTTTGCGCGAGAAAAATGGCTGCGGTACATCCTATACTCGTACTGCGACAACTTCCGATGCTCGCTTCTTCCCTCACGGGTCGCTTGTACATGGACTTTTCTGAGTTTCGCTCGGGTCATCACTTGAATCTGTTCGTTCAAGTGATGGGATTGTTGGAACTTCTGCAGCCATATTTGTTCAACGAAGAGCACAGATCTGCTCTCGAGGATACATTGGCCAATTATTTTCAGTGTTTTCAGGTAGATATTTCTTCTTGTATTTTTATTTCCTCTTTTTTTAATTTTATCTATTTATTCTGCTTTTGTTAATTTCATCTACTTTTTCCTCTTTTTTTTCTGTAATTGATAAAAGATCGTCCAATCAGATGTCGAATCGAACAATTCTTATGCAACTCCGATTTCAGACTTATACGCCGGGAAAAGAGCTGACGCCGCTGTTGAACAGATTCGTCACACTTTTGCAAGCTTACGTCGCCCACGACGCTCAACCAGCCCTAAAATATTTGCACAAACACGTGAATGTTCTTCGGTACGTAAACTCAAAATATTTCTAGAGCCAAAGAATTTTTCAATTGAAGCCTTGACTCCGAATAACATAAATGGGTAGAGAACGTAAATTAGGAAACTGAGCGTCAAACTCCAGAATTTTATTGACTCTATTTGTTGACTTATTTATTTGACTTTATTTGTCACTTGATTTATTATTTATTTTATTATTTGACTTAATTAATAATTAAGTTACTTTATTAATAATTTGTGACTGTATTTATGGGAACATTTGTTTGTTGCGAACGCAGCGAAATACAGGGTCTCTATCCTGGCTTGCCGAACCTTCAAGCCCTTGTCACGGGAATACCAGGTCCGAGAGAGGGAAACAACGGTGAAGAAATATTCGTGACCGGCGCACCGCTCGCACCTTCGGACCCCGGTTTTCCTACACATTGGCCATCGTTGATAAAGACTCTTGCAAAAATCCAAGGCGATGGTACGCTTTCGACTCAAACAACAACCTAGAGTTTCGCCAATATTGGCTGATGCCGATCACCGAATTTCGATCTACCGAAGGTATTTTGCATCGATAAGACCGAAATCTATAAAAAAAACTTGTTTCAGAGGTGTACACGGCGCTTCAAGAAATCGATCATCTTTCGTCGCGAAAACCATCGGTCCTCGAATTCGTGGTGGACAGTATAGCGGAGTTGCTGGTCTCTCCACAAGGAAACATCAGAAGTCTTGCCCACAGTCTTTTAGCGCGTGCACTCAAGCATCGGCCGACACCGAATTTGAACATACTTTCGGCGTTCCAGCGATGCTTGGATAGCCCAAGATCGGACGTGCTAATGTCCGCGTTGGAAAGGTTGCCCGAGATATTACTTTGTATGCAAGGTCAGTTTGTTTGGGTTACTCAATCCCAATCGATTTCAACAATCGATATATTTTCATACTCTTATCGATTAAAAAAAATCGTGAAACGGAACATTTTTGTTTCAGAGCACGCGTTGCCGCTCATGCAGAAAGTTTTCGAATTGGGCGTAAACTCGAATGTTAACACGATTTCGTACATAAACAAGAGCATCGCATTGTTAAACATGCAACAAGGCTGCTGAACGATTATCTTGTTTTCAACTCGTTATAATAACTGTTCTTCTTTACTTTTTCGTGTACAAAGATAATGTTGACGCGACGAGCGATTTTACGATCCGAGATGATTCATCATTATTTGCAAGGATACGAGAATATTTTTAATAAAAATTGCAAGTTCGATGGGTATTTACAAAGTGTGAAATTTACAAAGATCGACGGTGTCACAGAAGTGTATAAACGAGTTCGTACTGATTTTTGACATGGCTGAGATAACGCCTATTTACTCGATTGTCGAAATCGAGTACTCGAATACTCGAGTCGAAAACAAAACGCCGTTCCCACGAGGTTCCATCGCGTGAAACATTTTCGTGGGGTATGTACGTATCGAATTTCGTAACGATAATTCAGTAACGGTCAGAAGTTCCGACAAGCGATCAGTCGCAAAAGCATCACAGAAAAAAATCGCTCAACTGATCGACACTCGTGTTATCGTTCCACTGTCAGGAATATTCGTATTCTTGAAAAGCCTCGGGTGGAATATTGTTGACGGTGTAGGCTTTCATAAACGCGGCGAGTGCCGTCCGAATGTTCCAGTTTGCTTCGTCCAAGAAACGACGACAGAATACCTCGTTCATCGTTGTGCGTTCGCCAAAGAATCTCAAAAGCTGTTCCTTCTCGTTACGACTGAATATCGTAGGTTCGATTTTGGCCACGACGAATTCGGGCTTTGTTTCGTTTAGGGCACTTTTCGGTCCCGATAAGTCGCACTGTATGTGATACTGATCGTTGGCGATGCAGTACTCGTTGTCCTCGAGCTCGACGACGACGAATGTCCGATTAAACAATAACGCCGATTGGGGATATTCCTTGTATAGAAAGGTTCCTTGAACAGCTATCGTCACTGATTCCTCGTTACAGTGTAAAATGTCAACGTTGAACTTCTTGTAATCGTGATGAGTTGCGGGTTGCCGTCGAAGAGCGGCTATTATTTTATCGGGCCCGCGAAGCAAGAATTCGTGACACTTGGCGTAATCGACGAATTTCAATAAGTTCCTGTTGTTCGCGAAAGCCTTGGTCATTTGTAGATAGATCGAGTTGCTGAAAGGTCCAAGCGTTATAGAGAAGAGAGCTTCATCATCGTACATACCATTCATCACGTTTCTATCGTTTTGATCGTAATACGTGAAGAAATGATGTATGAATTGCTTGACCAGGTTTATTCTCGTACCATCCCCGAGATAATTCGTTTGCACGGAGGGTATGATTTTTGCCTCAACACCGATGAAAACACCGTCCAATTTCTGAATATGTGGAAAAATCGATTGCACCGCCGTAACGTAATCCACGCGCGTCCAGTACATCTCGCACAATGGATTACCGTCCAGCCAAAGTTCCGTTATCTTGTAATCCTTGAAATAATTCAAACATGTTATGTCGGCTATTTTGTTGTCGCGTAGATCTACCGTTGTCAAGTGGTAATTGAAGTACTGGTCCAGCTGTGTTAAACCTGTCAAACCGTTGCGGCTTAGAATCAGAGTGCGCACAGAGATTTTCGTTTCCCTCGTCGTAGCTGAAGTTTGCTGAAAGCACGAGTGTAAAATCATGTCCAACATCCTCGGAGATGACAGCGGACAGTACACGTGACGCAGCGCTTTGTCATTCGAAAGATCGCCGAGGTCCAGTATTTTTTTCAAACGGTTGTAGCGATTTTTTATCAGGACCCCTAACTCTACCGGAGGTTTGGCGTCGAGCTCGTTTACGTCCGCGTAACCAAGAACTACGTCGACTCCCAGCGTACGACCATCCGGCATATTCAACTTTAGCCCATTGACGACTAAATTCTTCATCGCCATGATCCTGCATCTCATGATGAATATCGCTTTTTGCGGATTCTCCAGTAGATAGAACGTCGGCAGTACCATTTCTGGGGCGCAAGCTGCTACGACTGCGTCCAAAACTTGCTCCTCGCTGTAACCTCCGACGCCGTAGACAATAAATTTGTGAAAAAGGTTCGGCCGTGCTATTAACGATACAGCCTCGTTGGTTAAAACGGGCTTGTTGTGGGTCAATCTCTGCGGTTCCCATGGAAGCACACCTGCCGTTTCAAGGCTAGAATTTGTCAACGAACTCGTCGCAGTGCGCTCTAGGAACGTATCGTTGTTCATCGTCATGTATTTAGCTCGGATTCACAGCTCGCACAGAAGGTTAACGATTCCTGGCTCTTCCAATGACCATTGTTACTCCCGCTTCCTTGAAATTAGATTACGCTCGTCTCGCCACAATTTCGATGCCATATCCGCTGGAAAGCGATACATTCGATTATTGCAGCGGAAAGGGCCGAATTACCTACTTCAAGAGACGATCGTTTCCAAACATATCATTCCAAATATAGCCCTAGTTTGCAATGGTGAATAAATCACGAACGTTTCGTCCTATGTTTGTCGGCTTTAGGCTCGAGTTATCACATTGCGAGATTATACCGAATAAAGTGAAAAGTCAGTACTTGATTGGCTCGTGTGCTCGAATGAGTTCAATCGTTTGTCACCAAATTTATGAATTTAATTTTCCCTAATGCCATTGTTATCGATTCAACTGTCTTAAAGTAAACACGGTTAGGTTAACAAATCTCCGAAATTTGCATGCTCCTCATTTGTGAACATGGTTAGTGCAATTCATGTAAAAAATTGTGAATTATCTCACTTCAACGTGTTCAGTGTTTTTCCGAAGCATTGAAAGTCTGTAATACAATAACAGTATAATGGTATTCGAAAGTTTCAACTCTCGAACGCGTACATCAATTTCGTACAGATTAAATTGAATTGTACGGATTCGTCACCAGAGGGCTGCACCGTACAGCGAGTAACGTAGGTTAAAATTCGTTTCCATGGTAACTACGGTAATTACCCGAGAACCCACACACGCACCACCGGATGAAGCAAATAAAATTCCTTGCACTGAAAGCCGAGCCTTACGTTGGTTCGCGGTTGGTCCGAGTATGGCGCCGCTTGGGTGACGACTCCAATGAAGAACGTATAGGCCTATTAATACTTTGTGCGTTGGCCAACATTTATGCGTTATAATAAACAAATAATTATCTAGTCACTGGATAACAATTTTCAGTGGATTTCGGTTCATAACCTTCTACCGCTATGCTTATTAAAAACGTAATTGTACATCTCGGAGCTTAATTACGCGACTTAACCTCTACTACCTAGTGAACGTAGACCGTTCGGAGACCACATTTAGCTATTGTTTATCGTGCACAAGTGGCTTGTAATATAAGTGAATTTTGTTCCTAGTGATGGAGGAAGATGCCGGCAAAAGAATGAGAGGCAGAGCAAGAGGCAGAGGACGCGGGCGGGCCAGAGGCCGAGCGAGAGGACGAACCAAAAAGGCCGTCAAGGTAATCATAGTTCCTTTCGTATCTACGAATCGACAAGTTTTTCCACATTTTCCACTAACTTTAAATTCAATTCGAACTTTGGAGCACGATTGTTAAAACGGAGTATACGATCTGGAGATTTAACGCTTTATTTTTTTCGAGCCGAGTGATTTGTCATTACGTTGTAAGTTTATGCCAACCGTTGCGGATAATATTTTAAGCTCTTTGTAAACTATAATATTGTATGGGTAACTCCATTGGATGATGCGCGTAATCTGACAGTTACCAAAGAGAAAAGCCAGCATCCAGATTGTCCATATCTGGATCAATCAGGATTGTTTCCGATCGTTGAAAAAACAAAATTTCGAGCGCCACTTCCATTTAAAAAATGGTAGGATCAAGATTTCCCCACTTACCTGAAATGTGCCCAAAATTGGAAATTGGTAACTCAATAAAGTTGAATATTGTTTCCATCCGCTGTAGATAATCGAAAGCGACGAGGAAGATGCACCGCAACCGGCGGAAGAAACTCCCATGGAAACGGGAGAGCCTGAACCGGAACAGCACGAACCTCAACGGGATCAGCAGCAGCAGCAGCAGCAGCAGCAGCAGCAGCAGCAGCAGCAGCAGCAGCAACTGCCGCTCGAGCAGCAATTTGACTTGGAAGCTGATATATCGCAATTAGAGGCACCAACGTTCACTACGATAAATCGAGGACCACCGGAACCAATGTTGCGCCTCAGATGGGATCATAGAGTCAATCTTATAGGAGAAAAAGTTCTCAACCCTATGATACACTGTTGCGACAAGTGTCTCAAGCCGATACTCATTTATGGACGTATGGTAAGACAATGAAATTCAAACGTTTATCCGTCCAAAGATCACTTCTGTGCGTGCGGAATACAGTGTAAAATTGTCATCGATGCGCACTGCAATTAATCCAAGAATTACATGTTACAAACTGATTTTCATGCAGGACAGATGCTACTGTATCGTTAAAATTTGTTCCTGCATCGTGTTAGCTTTGCGTCAACGATTTTAAAGGAAACCATTTTTTTCATCGTTTTTTCAGATTCCTTGCAAGCACGTTTTTTGTCTGTCGTGCGCCAAAAGAGAGGACAAGGTTTGCCCTCGTTGTATGGAAAAGGTAGCGAGGGTTGAACAAACGGGTTTGGGAACGGTGTTCATGTGTACACACGGTGGTACGAGATACGGAAACGCTGGCTGTCGACGAACCTACCTCAGTCAACGCGATTTACAAGTTTGTTGATGGACAATGTTTATTCTCTTTTTTATTCCAGCTATCTCGTATAATTTAACAAAAAAACGATATCTAACGAAGATAAGAACTGCCACTTGTCATTTTCGTACTTCGAGTTGACGAAGCAACGTAATCGATACAAAAAAGTAAACTCTCGGTACAATTCCAACGACCTTCGCGAAGGTGCAATCTCTTTACTCGAACTGTGCGTCGATACTAACGGAAGATCATCGTGGAATGTTTCAGGCTCACATAAATCATCGTCACATTGCGGCGCCGCCCCCGATAGTTCAAGGTGTGCAGGTGGATCAGTCGCAATACGCGCACACGAAATCCGACATGGAGTCGCAATTATCGAAGGTGGGTCCAGTGGCGATCCAAACTGGTCGAATGAAGCAGATGAGTGGTCACATGGTGCAGCCGATAATGGGTAACGATCCGCGCGTCAATTCAATGGTGAATCAATCGCCGTCGGAGCACAGACAGCAGCAACAGCAACAGGCGCAACAGCCGCAGCAACAACAGCCGCAGGTTCAACACAGGCCGCAGCAAATGATGACGATACAGAATTACAGCCAAAGTTCAGCTCCGTCCGCTCCCTCGCCATCGAACAATCCACCGATGCGAACAAATCTTATCACCGTCCCGATACAGGACACTAGCTTAACCTCACACGAGATACATCCGCAACCGAGCCATCATTATTATCAACCCCCACCGCCGCAAGTCAACTACGGCGGTTACAGCGTACCTCCACCCGTTTCGCAGACACCCAATTATTACGCTCCGACTCAACATCCGGCTCAAGTTTCTTACGTTCCACCACCCTCCCAACAACAATACGTCGCCGCAACGCCATCCGCGATGAGGCCTTCGCCAAACTCTTACATGCAGGACTCACCCTATCGGCCACAACCCCAACAACAGCAACCTCCGCCACCACCGCCTCCGCAAACCCAATGGTCCCAACACCAACAACAGTTTTACAGATGAAACTCGTCGTTCGTAATCCTTCGAGTATATCTTTTTAAACGTACAACCGAATCGCATTTCCGGACCTTTCTCGTCTTCTCGTCGAACAATAACGTGTCTTTCGAACTCTCAGTGGGACCGATATCAATTTTTTGCTTTGACGCAACGACAAGTTATTACGGTGTTGCGAATATATGAGTTTGTGTAAATATGTACATACACACTCATTTATATATATATATATGCATCTATATATATGTATATATATATAAATAGACACACACATCCGCATATACACGGTAATTTTAGGTTGAAATTTTCTATAATATTGTATTCGTTTGTACAATGAAACCTCGCGTTCGAAAGAGACGTGGTGAAATATCATCTGAATCAGTTCAGAATTATTTTGATGCGCTACTAGGATAAAACTATTTGGAAACTTGTATTCAGGGCCTATCTTCGTTAAAACGCGCATCGAACTTCGCAAGGATTCTGGTATGGATTTTCCGAAATTTAAGATTTATTTTTCATGATTGTAAGACCGAGAGACGATCCGAAGAAACTTTGCGATTTTTATAAGGAAGAGATCTTGGATGCGTAGCGTTTTCGAAACAAAAGTCAAACACTGAGTCTCCCATTGATTTTCTTTAGCTACTTATATTAATACTTAGTGATATCACATCTATGCTGATCGTTTACTTTTTCACGTTTGATAAAAGAAAGCTTAGATCGCGAAGTTTATTTCGGGAGAAAGGTTTCGGCAAAAATGTTTTCGGCTCGATGGACATTGGGTGTAGCGAACAATTGATGACAATGATTTTGTAAAATAATAGTAACAAACATATTAATCGCCAAGAAATGATCATTGTTTAAGTACCGATCGAATTGAGGCTAATTGTTTATTTGAAGTCAAAGTCAAGTTTATTTCAAGTCAAAAATACGTCTTTACGAACAAATTCATATTTCTTTGGGAATATCTGTCGATGCGATTACTACAGAATTGGAGATTTGAAAAAAATTAAATCACGATTTCGTAGAATATCTCGATTGTTATTATGACCTGTACAGATGAAGGACTAATAACCGGTGGCATAAAATCTGTCCCTGGACGCATCAGTTCCAGGGAAGAAATTCATAGTTTTTACAATTCCAGCTATCCAGAGATCGGATGGTGAACCAAAAATCAAAGGAATTATCCAAAAGTGCAAAGAAGGTAAAGCTGACGGTGAATGAATTCTGAGAAAATATAAACTTGGAACAAAATATAAACCTGTACAAATAGACTTTTACAAAACTTATATAAAACATTATTTTATAAGTGTTGTAATGGTCACGAAAAAATTTAGTATTTCCCGTTATTTCTGGAATTTTCAAACATTACAAGAAATTTATAATAAATATTAACTCTCAATTATCTTTCTCATTATTTTATCTTTTTTAAAAATACGCGAAAAGTGTGTTTATTCGTTTCTTCTGAAAATGAAATGGGCAGTTGGCAATTTTTGAAATCTTTCATTTTTTACATAATATTCGAGTACTATTTCTGTAGATAAATTTTTAGTATTATCCCTAATGATACTTTCTGTGTGCTCCAATAAATTTCTCGATTACGTAGAAATTGCAAATTAAATACGCAAATTCGTAGAGTCGTAGAGTTTAGTATTGTACAAATAGTAACAATGTGTCGTATGTACAAAATTAATCACATGTAAATATTATAAAACTTAAAAGATATTGTGATAACGATTATTATAATAAATCCTTAAGGGGAAAGAAAAATCGAAAGGGTTATCAATGAAATTGACACGGGCCACCTTTTCTAGCCAAACGTCAATCTCGAGATAAACGATTTCTGGGAACTCGTGTCACTTCTGACAAGAGAAGGATCACAATTGTCGAAATTAAGTGTCCAATTTTTTGGAAAAAAAACATCGACACCAGTACAATCTACCGGTCTAACGAGTAAGTAACACTTCCAAATACAATCTTCTATCAAAGTCTCCTTTAATCATGCACTAATGGAGAAAATGAATACCTTCGCACTTGATTTTCCGATTCTAGCCTACGGCATTAGATATTTGGCAGCGCTGCCAATTCTGAAAGAAAAAGTGAAAGCGTATTTTATAACCGATGTGTAAGCCTAAAAACAGGAGCTTCAATGTTTTTCACCGTGAGTCCAAAGGCCTGGGAGAGAGAATCAAGGAAGATTTTAAAATTCGGTAAGTCTGTACTTTCCCGGCTTTTTGGACGAATGAACTCCCGATTTCTTTTTTCCGATAAATAGCTTAAATTCGTTATAGACCGCGATATTATTGATGCGGAAGTATAGATTCCTATCAATATTGCATTTTTTATGACCATGTTTTACAATTTTTTAAATTTTCGAATACCGTTTCTGTTAAATGAGACCATTTAGTTTCGTGGCGTCGAGGCATAGCTAAATATAATCAGAATTGTGCGTTTCTCGAATTTATACAGACTGAGTCGTCAATGGCGTATTCAAGCTTCACAGCTCCGAAACTAATGGTTAACCTTCAATCTTTAACTACATCATGAACGAGACTTTTAAAACGAGGATAAAAAAAGTCCTTTTTCTCTGAAATCTTCGTAAAACTGCTAACGTGCTCAAATCCATTAAAAATATTCTACCGACAGCGTCAAAACTTGACCGTTCCGTTTGCAATGCATGCACTTCCGCCATCTTTGTTTACACTTTTTACGCAGTGCTCGACGTCATGTTAAAGTTCATTTAAACATTATCTAGAAATTAATGGTTTTTCATACTGATTTTTCATGTCTCATGCTGATGGAAAGACGTCGAGCGATCGAAGCCAACTAAGGATCGATCGATCGGATGGATACCGGCCAAGAATTGAGAAAAATCATTTTTTGAGGTTAGCTTTCAATAGAATACTTTTTAAGCACGCACAAAGATCGTATCTTGATTATTGATCGAACATAAAATAAAACTCTATTGGCCACACGCTTATGAGTCATTTAATTCAATATCGTAGGAATTGTTATCTGGATATCGTTGAGTACCAAGCTATCGTTGAGCCATATGTTTGCTCCGATGTCTTTGGATAGCCAAAAAAACGTTTGTACCTGTAAGCTTTGTTCGAGAAACAAATAAATAAATAAGAAGTGGAAACATGAGTTTATCTTCATGCGTGCCACAAAAAATGGTGCCGATGTGGCCCCAACAAGTATTGGCATTGGATGCCAAGTACAACGGTCTCAGAGCGTCAAACCAGTCAACATTGGGTGCGTTAGAAAGATTTACTACGAAAAGCTAACCTCTATATAATGCTTATCATCCAATATTCGCGCGCCAGGAATTCTCTATATTCGTCGGCGTAGCCAATTACTGCGCGACAAGGATCCCAAGTATACGGAGATTCGTTCGCACTACTTGAAGCGGCGCGCGGAATTGTTACGTCTGCGCTATGGAAATCTGCCGGATCAGACGAGTCTAGGCTCGCGACTTTCGATAAACGTTTGCCCAGCGGACAGCCCTTCAGGAGTCCTTCAGCGTCGAGAGAGCACCGCTACGTCGCAGAATCGTTTCACGTGCGCCGGCGTACACCATGTCTTCGAGCATCACAAAGCTGCGATAAGTACGCTCAAATTTGCCAACAACGACAGCTCAAAATTGTGCTGCGCGTCGTGCGACGGAGCAATATCCATATGCGACACGACGAGCAATCCACCGAGAGTGGTAGCTCTTCTCGAGGGCCACAGAAAAGCAGTGACCTCTCTCGATTGGAGCATATCCAACGATCTCATCGTTTCCGCATCCCTCGACTCGACTCTTCGCCTATGGAAAGTTCACTCGGACTCCCCGCCTGCTTGCCTCCGCATAGTCGGGAATCGCCTTTGCTGCGAAGTTCTCTGCTGCGCCTTTGTTCCGGCTAACAACAATTTAGTTGTCGCTGGCACTGCGAAAGGATACTTGCATCTTCTTAACGTATCCACTGGAATGTACACTCCGGGCGGTACATGCGCTGTTGGTGGAAAGGTACAAATAAAACCCTAAATAAGGGATTATCCATCAATAATTACTAAATACTTGACAAAGTCCATTTTTCCATTAATTTCCTTCAACTTCAAAATGGCACAATTGAATTTTAAAGGAAACGAAGTTCTAACCTACTCGTACAAACGGTCAAGTTAAGACGTATCTATCAAGAGTCCAAGCGTTGTCTTTTTTAACAAAAAATGTTTTTCAGATATTAGCATTGACCTGCGACGAAAGTGGCGGTTCCCTGATGTGGGCGGCCAATGATCGTGGTAATATAGTTTCGTTTCGTTTGGACGCGGGCACCGGAAGTCTCGTGAAACTCAGTAGAATGAATGGTCCCGGTGGATCAGTCACCAGTCTGTCCTGGCGTTCCTGGCTATCCAAGGAAGCTCCATGGCCCACGCTACTCGTCAACAGTGCTTGCAACGCGGTTTCCCTTTACCGAGTTGTAAATCGACTGGGAGCTCTGTCCTTATGGCGACAGTATCCGATCAAGCATCGGTACATTTTTTAACACTCCGATATCATATTTCCGCTTGTTCGAACGATTACAAAATAATGTTCGATATCGTTCGAGTCTTTCTAAACCTTTCAGCGAATTTCGAATTCATTAGGCTCATCTTGATACAAAGCTTATTTATTCAACTGTACATTTTCGTGGTTGGATTTCGAAAGCTTTTTCCTCTTTTTAATGACTAATTTGAAAATTTTGTTAAAAATTGATTTTCAACCGTGTATTTTCGATCTCACGATACGCAGGCAATACCCAATACGTTCGACGTTTTGTCCTCAAATGGGTACTTGTCTCATCGCAACGGGCTCCGAGGACGGTGCCATTCATCTTCTGGACTCTACGAGAGAAGGTCGAGCCGCACGAGTCAACAGACTTCAAGGTCACGCCGCCCCAACGATCGCGCTTGCATTCAATTACGATGAGTCTTATCTCGCAACTGCGGATCATCAAGGATTAGTCATTATATGGCGCAATCAACAGAGAAGCTCGTGATAAAGCTCGGTCGAAACTGATCTCGATTTGTAGCGAAATAATCACGTTGCGTCTTATAACTTTGAATTGATCGAATACATTTATTGTAATTATCCCCTGTAAATAGTTAAAAACGAGTGTTGATTTTTTTTACTCATAAATCGATGCATCTAATTCTCGATACATTTAGAAAATACTTCGTTTTATTGTATTTCAATAAAGAGTTCATTTTGAATTATACGACGGAGAAGAAATTATGGGCGGGAAGTATTTCAGGGATTTGTCACGTGTTGTGGTTTTTTTTTTTTTTTTGCAAAAATGCATACACCATGTAGCAATATATTAATCGTCCTCTATTCAGATGCAGTATACTACAAATAGTACATACGCGTGTATAGCGATCGGCGATTATGTCATGTGTTGAATTATTCGAATGAAGACGAAATTGTTTGCCGTTTGTGTGAACTATACTTGCGCCGCTAGATTTATTTCGTTTCCCTTCTCTATGGAGTTAGAAAAAATTCCTGGATTCTTGGCAATACTATTTTCGTGACGAATTCACAAAGTATCATCGCGTTGGGCCGATTTAATTGACTGTTTTATTGTTGAACAATAAATTGTTTTAGCCGATGATTTTTGCGACGAAACGTGCATGTGTGTATCCGTGAGGGCGCAGATTATCTAAACGTGTGTCTGTAAATGAGCGAATCACGTTACATTCTTTCTATTCGCCAAACAAAGATTCGATTTGATTAAGTTTTTCTTGCCTCCTTCTACAGGCCGCAACGCATTCTTTCCTCACCTCGCGTTATCAATTATTCAACGAACAGTTCTCGCTCATTCCTCGTTCCTCGACCCCTCATCACAATTCTGAATATCAAAAAATTGGCTTCCTCAACCTTTATCACATGTATCGTTATTCCACATTCTACTCTCCTTCCGCAATTCGAAACAAAAAAGTTCATCGAAACTTATATTTTTTCGCGAAAAGTTAGGTTTTTTCGCTAATTTCTTTCTTTTCTTCATTATTAATAGTTTAATGAACGATAAACGTATAGAGAGCAATTTCCCGCTAACAAATATAACAACGTTCAATGTCGACAGACGAGTTCCTATGTTCTTGCAGAATATACAATCACGGCGGTTTCCTTCTTTAACAACTAATCAACGAATATGACAATGAAGAAGAGACACACAAATGTTTTTTTCATAGATAAATATAGCCAGAGTAAAAAATATCAACGATGTTCGAAAAACTCGATGAAGGGTGATTTTTCCTCATTTCATTGAAACTTAATATAATAATAATAATAATAATAATAATAATAATAATAATAATAATAATAATAATAATAATATGAAATTCAATAATAACATGTAGGCACGACCGTACATCAAACCTTCTCCGTTTCTTTTTTTCTTTACCCGTTCATTGATATTTACACGCGTAACAAAAGATTCCGGTTGTCGATCGCGACATTTTTCAGAAGAGATTCGTTGACCTCCAAACGAGAATACCTTGCCCCTTTTTAAAACGCAATTGGTGTCCTGTAATATTCCGATACACCTAACGTGCCTTTTTCCTTCTGGTATCGTTTTTTCGATCCCACGCACTATATACATGTAATTCAAAATTGCTCCATTTTCTTTCTTGTTTTTTTGCCAGATATCCGTCTCGCCGAGAACGGTCCAACAAGTATATTTTATCTCGACGAGACGGCTGTATCTTTTCTCTTGTTTTTTGTTTTTTCTTTAAATATTTAGGACGGACTTCGGCAACTCGGATCTAACCGCGAGACGAAATGCCCGCGCGTACACTCTTCTTATCGAGATTAATTACTCCAGATTCTCCCGTTCTTTTTATGGTTTCGTAATATTAATTCTCGTATTTTAATATCAATAAACGTTATTATTCATGAATAATAATAATTTAAAGGTAATTATAATTATTCATAAATAACAATTGGGCAAATTATTATTGGTGTTGAATTGTAATAATTTGCGTGTTTCCTTTAGAAATTGTGTGTAAGTAGCGCAAAAATGCTGCGCTTGATGGCTACGATTGCGACGGATTTTGAGTAGTTCCCGTTGCACTCGTTTCGTCAATATCGCCGCTATTGTTTAACGCGACCATGACGAGTTTACTCGCATCGTCGATACTCGATGGAGTTCTCTCGTCATTTTCTAATTTTTGTATGTCTAAAAGTTGACGCGTATTTCCATCGCTTTCGACCCTCGATACAGACGACTTTTGTTTTTGGCCCCCGATACTTTTTGAAACTTCTCTCGTCGAACCAAACTCGCACGTTGATTTTGCCTCGTTTGACCAAGCTGCCGAACGGGCTTTCCTCGTTTCTACGGATTCGTCATCGCGTCCGAAATTACAGTTCGTGGGTTTTTCATCGATAGTGCAAGATACTTTCTTTCGTTCGTCCTCGCTATTTCGCACTTTCGTTGCTTTTTTCACAGCCAAATTATCGAGAATTTTCAGGCTCGTTGATTGTCCGCCAACGTAGCTGAGGCTTGAATCAACAATAGTATTCTGCATTTCTGCGATTTCCGCGTTGCACGATTCAACATGCCTCGATAGATGCTCCGTTGTCATCGGCGTTTCTATTTTTTCTACATCGATATCATGCGTGACGGAACTATTTTGAATTTCGTCTATTTCTTCATCTATTTTTTTCGCAATTGGCCCAAAGTTTTCTGAAATCTCTGCCAATTTATCCGGTTGTTTCGCTTTTTCACATGTTTCCTCGGGTTTTGCAACGTCCGTTACAGTATCGCCGATCATATTTTCCAAATTCTCCACATTTTCTGCAATTTCTTTCTCTTTCGTATGGGTATTCGGTTTTTCGGAAATTGCTTCGATTTTTTGAACATTTTCCAGATTTCCAGTTGGATGATCATTCACAGAATCATCGTCGGTTCTCGTTGAGCCGCTTGTCGTCAAAAGATTCAATTTCAAACGATCTCTCGTGTGTCTGAGTTCCCCGAGTTGCGTCTGTTGTTGACTATCGTTAATTTCGTTGGCACGAGATGTGCCATTCGTTTGTGACGATTGGCCATTCGATGGTGCACTCTCAACTCGATCGACCTCGTCCTGGGAAAATCTCGAATCGTCGGGTTCACGTGGTGATGATGGGGACGACGAGGATGACATCTGCTGTTGACTTTCGTGCTGTAACAACGTCGTTCTCGCTCCAGGAAAGAATTGGCTCACGTACTTACCCTCGCGACTTTGAAATTGGAACGGACGATTTGAGCTACTCACGTAAAATTCCTCGTCTCCTGAAAGACGATAAAGACGATTAAGTTATTTGTACGAAAGACAATTTTTATTATTTTAAAACGTTTTATTAATTAATGTTACCGGCTCGATTCGTCTCGTCGTATTCAACTGGATAGATGTCCAGACGTGGCTCGTCCATCATTTCTTCCCAGTCTTCGAGTGCAAAACAAATAAATCGACCAATTAATATAAGGGAACGATTGATTTTACGACACGAGAAAATCAAGGCCAGAAATCCCTTTAGAATTATTTAAAAAAATCGTTTCTTTTACATATTTCGAAAGTATAATACCCAAAGAATATACTGACCAAAGGAAAACCCGAAATAATGAATATTTGTGGATTTATCGCATATAGATTAGAGCGGAACGACAGAGCGACAGACAGAAACTTTAAACGCGATTATCTCGAAACTACATTTTCAAAAACTGCTCGTATTGTCGCTCCAAAAGTTATCGACCGATTTCGATGAAATTTTTGGAGATCACACTCAGTAATATTATCGAAAGGATTTACCTGAATTTTAAAAGGTAGCGTGTAAATAAATACTTTTTTAGGGGTCAAGTAGGTCCGAAAAATGGTCGAAAATTAGAACGTTAGAGTAAGAGCCCTCCCAAATTTTCAATTTTGCACTTTGTCATCATTTTTGAGTATCCTTCCCCTTAATATGTCAGTAAACGAATGACACTTGATAAATCTTTTTCTGATCAACGGCAAAAGAGTGACAACTGCAGCACTTTTCGATGTCACGGAAAATAGGCGTCCGAAGACCCTTAATAACGACGCCATTTTGTGTATCATCGTAACAAAAATATCCCCTTTAAAAAAAATTCTCGAAAAATGCCTATTTTTCACGCTTTTAAAGGGATTTCTGGCCTTAACCTTCGAAACCTTGGTCGGTTGGAAGATGTTCAAGATATTACGAGTTTTTCTAAATAAATTTACCAGTGTACGAAGTTGGTTCCCATGTCGTGGCAACTTGGCTCTGGCCTTCGAGGACTGGAGTCTCCTTCGGATACTCGTAAACGCAGTGGTAGCGCTGTTTCTTGAACCAAACGCTCTTCTTTTGATCCTGCGTATGTAAATTCTTTTAGTTCAAGCAATATACACATTTTACCCTCGTAAATAAGCAATAATGAAAAAATGTATAAAATGAAAATACACTGCCGTTAAATAAAGATGAAAAAGGTGGAAACTGGACTACGCTCGGGAGAACAAAACGGAATAGACGTGCGAATGATTTAATAATAAGAAATCTTCTTTTTTTTAATATTTATGGTAAGGATTTAAAAAATCTGATATTTTCTGGTTAAATCGCAGCACGAGATTTTCATTAAAAATCAGAATGATCTTTCTTCATTTTATTCTGCCTTCGTCGTATATGAAACTTTGACACACCTACCAATTCGTCCTGGCGGCACGTGGAGTCGATTAAATGTATCAATATATAAATATCAATGGTTCTGGATTTATATAATATAAATATGAATATCAATATAACATAAACATATATATGTGTGTGTGTGTGTATCAATATAATATAAATAGCAATGATTCTAGATTTACTGTTACAAGTTTTATAACTCATAAAACGAGCTGTCGAAATTTAGAAACAGCTTGGTTCCAGTAAGACATTGAATAAATTTTGGAACAATAAAAGCAACAAACTCACCCCAGACTTTAGATTTTTTTCGGGCGATCGCAGAGCTGATCTGTGCGGTGCTAATGACGCATCCCACGCGGAGGGTGTAAACTCTTCTTCCTCGTCATCTTCTTCCTCGCCCTCATCCTCATCTTCGTCCAAATCTACCTCAGGATCTTCAGATTTTGGCTTGTTGGGTGGACTGCGCGTCGTGACGTTTTCTAAACCACCATGAGGTTCGTCGTAGCGCTGTGCAATTAAATACAAAATTATTGGTTTTCATCTCTTTCCATTTCGTTTTTTTTTTTCAGTTCCGAAAAACGAGTTTGAAGATATATATTGTCTAGTATATCGTCTTGTCGTCAAGTATATCATCTATTTTCTTTTAACGTATTTATAATTGACTACCTTCTTTGGAATAAAGTTTTAAAACTTATCCTCGACCAGGCAGCATAGCTCTCGAATAATATTCAATGCTCCTGGCCGGAATGTAATTTTTGTTTTTTTCTTTTCAAAAACTGTCTTGTAGCGTTCTTAAAAAAATCGAATGCAAATCAGTAGGACTTGAGAATTAAAAACACTATGCGGAATTTATCAATTTCATTTATTTATTTGCTTTTCAAATTCATTTATTCATTTGATTTGTGAATTCGTCGGAAATTTTATAAGAAATTTGATCATTTGATTTGTTTTTTCGTTTCAAGAACTGTCTTGTACCGTTTCTTAAAAAAAATCGAACGCAAATCAATAGGACTTGAGAATAAAAAAAATTATGCGAAATTTATCAAATTCTTATTTATAAAAGAATTTGATATATTCTTAAATTAAATTGCATAAAAATTTATGATAGAATTTATCAAATTTGTTTTTTCTTTCAAACTTACTTATTTATTTATTTTATTTATGAATTCTTTAGAAATTTTTTTTAAAAAATTGATAGTCGAATTTTTTTTCACGGAAGATTTATGTCGTCAGTAATTTTACCTTCCAAACGAATTCACCGGAGCTCGAGCTATTTTCTTCCTCTTCCTCTTCACCCTCCTCAGCTTCTTCATCGCCCTCCTCTTCGTCCTGACTATCCCAGTCGCGGTCGGTGCCGAAACTCGTGCTCATCAGATCGTCCTGCATTTGCAGGGGAAGAGGAAATTGTTGTTGCCATTTGCTCTCCTCTTCGGGACTCGGCAGGGGAGCACCGCCGCTTCCCATTGAAATTCTTTTACTTTCCAGTCCTCTGTAAATTTGAATAAAAAAAGATTATTAACGAGGATTTCCAGCGGAATATCCTCATAAAATGTTATAGCTAAATAATAGCTGCTAAGAACCTAAATAATAGCTGCTAAGAAAATGTTCAATGTGTTATAATTTTTTCCCCCAAGATTTTAATGTTGAGGAAAAATGATGTACTTTATCATTAATGGAATATTATTCCGCAAAAATAAATCTGATTATGAACACTTTGAAATGCATTTCTTGCGCGTCGTGAAAATTCTTTCGGCAATTTTGCCGGACTTTCATTAATTTCAGAATCGATCGAATTCGATTTCTCATCCGAATTTCAGAATCGATTGATAATCAGAAATATTTCTTTAGGAAGTTACGAAAAGAAAAGTCTGCGAACTTATTCAAATGATGTTGAGAATACTCGAGATTCTCGTCGTCAGAAAAATCGCCATGAGAGGTATCCCGATCATCATCCTGTTGAGAATTTGACGTTTCGGGATTAGCGGCCGCTTCGAGGATGATGGCCCGATTAGTGCGAGTGTCAACAACGAGAAGATCTTCGGAAGGTGCGGAGAGCCTCGAAGCAATCGAGGCATCGCTGGATTCCTCTTTAGAAGCAAGAGACTCGGAAGTTCCGGCACTTTCGCGTTCCTCCATAATAGGACTCAAGGGGGTTCCGTAAATGTTATATCTGATCGATATATCAATGCTGGAGCGTTCGGAATTTTCTTCGATATCATCTTCGATATCGGACCAACCTTTTACCCCCGTTTCCGAGTTATTTATCGAAGCTGTTTCTTTTTCATCGTGAGGATCAAGTGCTTCGACTACTGGCATTTGAGCACGTGGCAATTTTTCTCTCAATTCGTTTCTTATCGCGGTGACGAATTCCTCATCGAGGCCAAAAGAGACGTAAGAATTGTCGCTCTTTAAGGACATCGTCGAGCTGTCCTCCTCGTCGTTGTCATTGATCTCGTCTATGTTTTCCCTCGAGGACCATTGCTCAACGTCCGAATTCATCGCGTCGCGTTCCGCTTCGACGGACATGTTTGAACCGATTTTCGATGGTGATTCGATCGAAAAAGTTTCCGTTTCTTCAGCGTTCTCCACAGCTAAATTACTCCCCGCTGTTTCGTCAATTGGATTCGACAAGTTTCTCATTCCTTCAGGACTCGGAGAGTAGCGAGCTGTAAATTGAGGATCGCTTTGATCGAGAATACTTTTCGAAGAGTCCGGAAGTCCGGAAGATTCAACATTAAGGTCAATCGGAGATCCTTCCGAGATTTTATCGATCGAACTTGAAACACGATTTTCGGCCGCTTCAGATTTTGAACTATTTTCTTGATCGGCTATCAGCAAAGAATTCAATAAGCTTTCCGTTCTCGTTTCAATTTTCGTACAGTCGTCTGGCGACGAATGATCTCTTTTATCGATCGAAATTGCGCCTTTTTCGGCGCAATTTTGCGACGATTCGTCGACACGGAAATTTTCACGGTCACACTCGTTATCGAAAGTAATCGAATTCGTTTCTCTCTGAATCAGCACTGCCTCGTCGTTTCCTGGAACTTGTAACCGATCCGTTTCATTAGCAGTGCTCGATGGACATTCGATTTCTTTTCGAATTTCTGGGATATCTTCATCGACTGAAAAGGCTTTTCGATTTGTTTTACCGGGTGAATTCGACGAGTCGCTGTTCGTCTCGAGTCGAAGTTCCAAGGATAAATCTGTACTCGCGGAGTTCCGATCGGCTTTGGTCGGTGATTGATCGCTGTCGAACTCATTCCGCAGGATATCAGAAGAGGGCGTAGCGAGTGATGAAGTATCGATACCCTCGCTTCTTCTCCGAGGACTCGAGGATTCGACATTGAAACATGGGAACTCAACGGATGATCCGTTGGTCGGATCTAGATCATTTCTGACCGGCGATTCGTAGCTCGAATCCGGAAGTAAATCTTCTTTTCTCGAGCCCGAACGATTTTCATCGTACTTAAAAAATTCGCTCACAGAATCAGCCTCCGTGTTTTCCAACAAATCTCCAGAATGATCTTCGTTTAAAAACTCGCATTTAGAAAGATCGTTCGCGTCGTCCTTTTTGTCAAAAAAATTGTCGAAAAAGTTTGCTTGGCAAGAGTTAGGTCTGACGGTTTGAAAAATTTCTGTCGATTCCGTAGATTCGTGAGACTCGGAGAAAGATCGAATTTTTCCTGTTTCGTCGATATCGCCGAAACGAAGGTTTTCATTGTCATTCAATGAGACCTCGGCCGATTCGAGTTTGTCAGAATGACAAAAATTACCGTAATACTCCGCGTCGAGAATCATGTCCAACTCGAAGAGAATTCTCATTTGTTCTTCTTGAGCGGAAGCGGAGAGTGGCGACGATACCCCAACGTTTACAGACGAATTTTTACCACCGAGTACTATGCTCGAAACTTGTGAACCCGGAATCGGTGATTCTTCCTCCTCGCAAGATTCCTTATCACGGAACCCAGAATCGGAACTTCTCTCGTCATCGGGTGTTGACAGATGTTTCCGATCTTCCTCATCGTCCGCCTCGTTTGACGATCTCTTTATCATTCTAGGCTCGAGTTCTTCGGCCGTCGAAGATAAATCGTCTTCTCCGTTACCGACCGAGTAATTTCCTCGCGACTGTGGCGTATCCGGTGCCGAATCTTTTACGGGTATTTGCTCCTCGAGTTCCTCACAGGTGGAAGAATCCTCGTCAGGAACGGTGTAACTTCGGTGAAAAGGTGTTTCCGGTGCCGAGGAAGAACCCGTCGCTTCGTTTTCTTCGTTGCAACAATTATTCGTATTTTTCGTAAGACTCTTCGATTCCTCGGATTTCTTCGCGATGGCTAATGAATAATCCCTATGGGGGGTCACCGGTGCCGACAGAGAACCCGTTTCATTGAGTTTTCCAGCGCACGCTGAAACCGGAGAATTTTGCAACGATTTTACCGCGTTCGATTCCGATGCCGATATTTTATCGAGAATTCCTTCTTTATCGACAGTGGAAATTTGAGAATAATCGAAATAATCGACTTTTCCGTCGATCGTTTCGTTGAATATCGTTGAATTTTCGACGCAATTGGGATTCTTCTTTTCGAGGGCGTGAGTTAACGCGTCGCTCCACGATTGGACGTCCAAATAATTTTGCTCGGTTTGTTCGGGAGATTCTGGAACTACGTGACTCTCGAGTACGAGAAACGAGTCCAAGGATCGATTTTCCGTCGATGATACCGGTTTTGAGGTACGCTCGGGAACGTATCGCAAGAGTGGCAAATCTGGATTACCTTTGGATACTAAAGACAATACGTGTTCCTCGTTTCTTGAAAGTTCCTTTCGTAATTTAGTGATAGCTTCAACGGCGCTTTCTTTTGAAAAATCTTTGGAACAACTTTCTTCGCACTTTCGGGCCTTGTCGTTGCCAGCATCGATCGCCGCTTGAGTCGGACTACCTAAAGATAATCTCAGGATCGGAGTTTCTCCTTGATTCGTAAGTGTTAACAATTTTGGTTTTTCGACGTTTTTGTTGTTGATCTCTACGTTCTCGGGTAGAATCGTTGTAATTTTCGAGGTTGGATCTTCGGCGATATTCTCAAAGATATTTTTCCTCATTTTCGCACCGCTGCTGCTCGAAGCGATGGGATCACGCAATTTTCTCAGAGCTTCGTCGAACTCATCGGCGATAACGGTACTCCGAAGATCGCCGTCACTCCCCGACGGTGGTAAACGTTTCTTAGCCGTTTTTTCGACAGTCTGAGGTCCAATGGAAGTCTCAACGTCGGAATCTGAATCGATGTGTACAAGAATCATGAGATCGGCTACGGATTTTGATTTTTGTTTGACCTTTTCCGTATAAGCACCACGCTCGACGCGACCCCGCCAGCTTTCTTCTTCCGTTTCCGATCCCGATTCTGGTAAACAGGAACTTTCGCGAAGGCTGGAACAGTTCGCTACTGGCTCGTCCGGGCCGAGACGAAAATTGGCACGCGGACAATTTTTCTCGTTGCAGGAATTCTTCGCTTGCCAAAGCTCGGAATCGACGCTGCCCCGAAGATCCTGAAGGCTTGCGCTTTTGTCCGAGCTATGACCATTGGGCTTTGAATTTTCCCATCTTTTTTCAAAATCTTCGATTTGCTTGCCGCACAATATTCGCCTCAATTCAACGAGGCTCGATCTCTCGTTCGGTGAAAATTTCCACGTGGCTTCGAGAGCCGCCCGAAAATGGCACGGTAAGTCACGCTCGGCTATTAATTTGTTGAGCAATTCCATTGACTTTTCGTCTTTGATGGAGAATATCATTTCTATAAATTGCTCATCGCCAAGCTCGTCGTAAGGACGCTCCGCCCAAGTAGCAATTTCCCATAACAAAACGCCGTAACTCCAAACGTTGGCTAGCTGTGTTATAGCTCGAGTTTCTATCGTCGTTTCGGTACATTCGAGGCTCTCGGGTGCCGACCAACGTATCGGTAACGCTCGATCACCCAGCACGTAATAATCACCCGGATATTTCTCAACTCCGATTCCATAGTCGCCCAATTTTCCGGTCAAATCTTGTGCCACCAAACAATTTCTCGCTGCTAAATCGGTATGTGCGAAACCGTTCTTATGCATGTGTTCCAGAGCGTCGGCGATATTCAGTGATATTCTCGTTGGTAAATTCTCCTTGCGCAACGCTTCGCCTTTCTCGCGATTCGCCATCAAAAAGTACTTCAAATCGCCTACCGGACAACATTCGAAGAGCAACAGATAAGGATCGGTCTCGAGACAAAAGCCTAAAAGTTCCAATATGTTTGGATGTCGCAACTTCAGATATGGCGTGGATTCCCCGAGGAACCACGATTTTTCTCGACTCGTTGCACCTTCGGTCAATATACGAACGACGACACCACGATTTTTTCCAAATTTCGTAACTCCTTTGTCCTCGATAATCGTCGTACCCTCGACCACCTTACCGAACCATCCGCGTCCGATCTCACGAAGATACTTGAGCTTTTCACGAGGAAAATTTTCACCCTCGTACCACTCGCTACACGGACGATCGCGTAATGAATAATTGTTCGGGTCGCCCTTGCTCGTCTTGTTCTCTCCCTCGTTTTCCTCTTCGTTGTCCTCGTCGTAGAGAGATGACGATGGCGGTTTTATCGCTCCCCTCGTGTCGATGTAATTACAAGAAACATCGTCGAATTGAATTTTTTCACGCGACGACATCAATATTCGTGGCACTTCTAGTTCGAGGCTCGACGATGGCACGCGCTCGATCGTTGTTTCCGTTCCCGCTGTACTTCCATCCTTGAATTGCTTGAAATAATTTTAAAAGTTTATCAATCCCACGTAAATTTCGTTTTATCGCTGTATCTTTAACTTTTATCCCTCGACGATTCTGCTTTTGTAAACAAACGATAACAAAAGCATTATCGTCAAGCATTTAGAATAATATAGGGAAAAGTAAAACTACACGGGGCTTCTACAATGCATTTCTAATGGGACCCTACTTATTATTCCTAAGTTGCTAAATTCGATGGATATACACCGTATTGTTTTTTTTTTTTCTAACAATTTTCTATCTAATCGCTGTGGTTTTTTTCATTCAATTTTACCTTGCCTGTTCCAGCATCGTCCTACAATTGAAAGAGAAAAAAAACGATTTTCGTACGGTATTTTGCAATAGCTGTGTGCTTATTAGCGTTTTAAGTCAATATTTAAAAAAGAATTTTAGGGGTGGTGTCGAATATGTCAATCGGTCTGAAGTGCGTGCAATTATAGTCTGGCGAAGTTTCTTGATCTATAGTTAGTTTCTGATAGATTGCTCAGAACGGATGATAAAGGTTATATCAAAGGTTGAATTGGATATTTGGCAACTTAATATTTGCAGAATAAATGCAGGTATCGAAGGAACGCGCAAAATACGAAGATCCGCCGCAGCGATTCTGTTACGATAATATTGACTCTATTCCTCCTGTACCTGGAATCCTTTGGGACGTCGCTGCCTGCGACAACAAACGCATCCGACGAGGCTCAACGCTACGACGATGAAACTCAGAAGTCCCACGGCGTACGGAGGCCATTGATTCTGCCATCGAGAGCTCCAGATATCGTTACCTTTAACAAATAAATTTTCTATTTTTATATCGATACGTATGAAACAGGGCCTTTGCCCCGAAGCGTAACTTCGAAGCGCCGCAACTCGAGTCAACGTAACCTTCATTTGAGTCGGTAGAGGAGAATTTGCAAGTATTTACATACACAAGGAAAAATTTGGGGACAAGCGCCACTCTGGCATAATTCACGTGCTAAAATATGTTTTTTTTAAGGCTATTTTCATTACAGGCGCCGCATGTTTAATGTCTATTAAAATAGTAATATCACAAATACGAATTTCCCATTTGCTTCTTAAGAATTGCATTTCTCATCATGGTCGAATCGAGAAGAAAGAAGAATTAACGAACAAAGCTGAGAAGCAGAACGCTTTACGCTACTTTCCGACAAACAAAACTTAAAAAATGTGACAAATGGATTATCGATCCGAAGAAATGCGTGTTATACAGTCAAACCTGGATAAGTGAGAACTGGATGAGCGAGAAAACTCTATAAGTGAGAGTAATAGCCAGGACCCGTCGTTTCAAGCTCCCATGTACCTGCATTAGCGAGACACCCGGGTTAACGAGAAACCTCTATAAGAGAGAATGAGATTGCGCTCCCTTGAACTCTCGCTTATCCAGGTTCGACTGTATTCCACATTTTCTTATTTTCATCAATACTTTCATATCCAACCAAATTTCATTAAAATGATCTTCATAAAGTATTTTTGATTGCGACGCATCAATCTGAAATCGCTATCCGCTAACGATATGCACTCCAAGATGGCATTGTTGGAAAGGAACGAAGATTCATTATTTTCTATTCCAATTTCTTTCTTGACTGTTACGATCAGGCTTTTATGGGTCTTGGGGCTCCCGCACAAAACCGCGATGCGATGCGATTTCGCGGTTTTGTGCGGGAGCCCTTATCGCAAATATCAAAAATAGTAACGCACAAAATGAAACATTCAACGATAACCAATTTAGACAAAAAATGAGTCCTCGCATTCGAACGACGCAAAGTTTGACGTCACGCGAGCAATGTTATTTCCTGTGCATCGTCCGTCATCGTCATACCTGGTGTCTCGGACAGATCGATAGGGAACGCCAGCAGCGATGGCACGCCTTCCAAAAGGTACCAGCAAATCCACCTCGGGTTGCTCATCTCCGAACATCCGAAGAAGTCTTTTCGTCGCTATTCCATCGTGACAGGAAAAAGAGTGTTTTTCACACGCAAGAGTAGCTCCCGCTTAACCAAACGGGGGTCTCGTCCGATCTCTCCGAGATTCGGTGGTTGTTCCAGGACGAGATTTCCTTAGAGAAGAGATGTATAGTGAAAGAACCGTACGAACACGCGAGTAATCTTGGACCGTTTCACTTTTCGCGAAAAATATTCATGAGCGATAAAAAAGAGAAAGAGAATAGGTAAACGATGTGCGGAATACTGATAAAATGAATAACGTGTGTTTATAACCCGAAAATGCGTATCGGGGACAGGTGCAAGTCGCCGAACGAAAACAACGCGAGAAATTCGTCACCGCGCATTTTGCGGCCTGAGATTCTTTTTGGCCTTTCGGGAATTTAAAAAACTCTCCTGAGAGTATTCGTTTTGTGTACAGTTGAAGTTTTCAGAGATGTGGTATGAAAAAGCACACGCACACGTGTAATCAAACGGATATATATAAGTGTAGACGGGTGGGTGTGTATAATTGCACGGAAGAAGAGTGGGGGTAGACGATGTATCAAAAGAGACACGGTTGGACTAGCAGGTAGGCGTGTTACATGCATCGGTGTATTAATCACACTCTGATGATATATACATATATACAGATACACCTAGGTAAAGTACGCGTGCATATGTGTGTTTGGGTGTGTGTATATATATATATGCATATATTTCGTAAGGAAGCAGAGCAAAGCCGAGAACCGACGAAAACCCTCCGCAATGCACTATTCTTTCGTACACTCTCTCGAAGCTGTGCGGCCCAACGATTTTTTTCTTTAGCTTCGGCATATTTGTCATGCGTTTAATTTTCTTTTTCTCCGGTGTTCCTTCGATTATACAATTATCTATATTATTATTATTATTGTTGTTGTTATTAACTCTTTTTTATTCGGTGCACTGTTTCCGTCATTCGTTCAGAAATCTGCCGTCGCGAGTATCTGAAATCTCTCGCTCTCTTTTTTTGGGTTACGTTCTCTTATTTAACTTGTCCTCTCTCCGATACCCCTCATCCCACTTCTCGTCGTCTGGCGCTGCAGACGCGCGCGCCAGCGATCCCTAGGCTGTTCGCGGCACCGCGTACGACTTGTCCCATTTCCTCGATCTCACCTTCCCTTACCCTGAGTAGAATGTTTCAATTTTGAGTTCTTCAGGCCGAAGATTTTAATAGAGAGTTTTTTTTTTCACGGCGTTGTCGAGATCGTCGATAATGTTTCGACAATCTGTTGGTAAATTGAGGAGAAAAGGGTAATCGTTAATGTTCGAGGATAAAATTCGGTATTTTCATCCCTTTTGGGTTTTCGCGCCCTGCTGGACTCACACATAACCAGATTGTCCTCAAATTTCGATAGTTTTTCTTCTTCTGCTCTCCGAGGTTATGTAACCCGAAATTTACCGGGATATTCAGTCGATGGCATTTTCACAGCCGGACGAACTGTGAAGAGAAAGTTATTGATAATAACGTTATTGGAAGTGTGCAAGCCGCGCGATGAGTCATTTTTCACCGATATCTCGTGCTGTCATATTTGTTCACCCCTCGCCATCGTGGCCGGTAACAGCGTGGTCGGTGGTCCTGGCACCAGCGCCGCGACGTTCATTCCCCGAACCTTTAGCGAGCTACCGAAACGGCGGGAATCTTTGAAACGTCCACGTTGCGAGTCGAAAAAAGAATCGGTTATACGTTATCAAAATGAAGAATCTTGGGCAAAATTGATTCAACGATGGAAAATCTGATTATCCCGATGAACAAGCTACAAATATAATCGTGTCTGATCGTACGTGAAAATAGTTGAAATTCCATGATTCGCGGGGTGACGAAAAGCGACAACTTCAAGGTATGGGTTCTTGATTCTCACGTCGCACAACATGCAATACGTATAATTCGTTCGAAAAACATACTCCCCTTAAAACCCATAGTATTCGTTTGTCGGCCATCTGCCGACGTTACAGGCGAAGCCACGTCATATTTGTGTAGTGCGGCTCTTGTTCTTTCGCTTTTTTTCCTTAACATTTTCGTTACACGCGTATAAAACTTCGACTCGATTAAAACGAAAACACGAGTTACGAGTGAAAGATTAATCCCGTTAATTATTCTCAATCCTCGAAACTCGTTGGCGCGGACGAAAGAACAATAAAAAAAGGAACACGGATCGCACAGACGTTTTTTTCTAACCAACAAAAGAGATATGAATATATTTCGTTTAGTCGGCGATTTGTCGCATTTACTCGCGATATTTGTTCTTCTAGCGAAAATATGGAAGACAAGAAGCTGCGCCGGTAAGTCACGAATTTTCAATCTGTCTCTCGAGTCCGAAATTTTCAATTTACCTTCAAAAAGGGAAAAAGGAAAACTGAGTGTCCCGACGCGCGATCGATCTTCTATTCTTTCCGTCTTTCTTCTACTTCTCCGATCTTACCATTTGGCTGCATCTGCTATCGCCGTAAAATACAAATTTCCACAACCGACAAATTTTACATTTTGTTTCATGTCTCGAGACTTTTCAAACCGAATGTCACGAAATTTTGAACGTAAACGAAACGGGGAATCTGTCGGCACCCAAAAATTCATTTTTGGCTAAAGTCGAGCGACGATTTTCGAAGATATTCTTCAGAAGACCGCAAGAATTATTTTTCATTTGCGCTAGGTATAAGTGGAAAATCTCAAATCCTCTTCGCTATAGTCTACACATCGAGGTATCTTGATCTCCTGACGACGTACATATCGGCGTACAACTTTGTTATGAAAGTTGTATTTATAGCGGCCTCGTACGCCACTATATACCTGATGTACGTCAAATTCAAGGCAACCTATGATCACAATCACGACACATTCAGGTAAGCGTCAAAAAGGCTAAGAACCGTTTTATCATAAACTAGCTGATCCGGCGAACTTCCTACCGCCTCACATTCAATAAATCTCGTGTTAAAGTGTTAATAAACCCAAACAAACAAACTTTAATTAACACAAAATAAACTAAAATAAACACAAAACACGTAAACTTTAATTAACACAAAATAAATTTATCAACGCCCTCGTTAGTATTACTCTTTTTCCAGCATTTCTGATCGCGCGGATAAATGTCAATGATTACTTTCGGTATTTGACAGGATCGACAGCAAACGTTTGACGTGTACGAAACAAACGAACGTTTACGGAAAATGATTCATCTTCCATTATTATGTATTCTTGATTTTTTTCTGCCGTTCTTTTTAATATGTATTCTTCTTATTTGGGAGGAGACGAGTCAAACGAATCAAAAATCATGAAAATCGGTCAAGCAGATCTCGAGTTATAAATGTTGTAACACAAACCCGACTTTCTTTTATATATATAGATGATTGTCGTTACGTATGAAGCATAGGCAACTCTGTGTGCCGTTTGTACAGTCCGTTAGACATTTATGCAAAAACAAAAAATTATTTGGAAAAAAGCTCTGAAAAAATAGACGTTTGGTATACGATATAAAGCGTAATGCTTTATTTTTAATGAAAAGTCAAGTCGGCTCCGTCATTAATCGTCTGCTTGGAATTCCGATTGGTCTATTAATGCAGATAGCCCTGGTACGATCGATGGGATGATGCGTCCAAAAAGAAACATTCTCAAAAAATATAACCTACAAATCGTAGTCTAAATATTCTTTTCCCAAGCGAGTTCTTTCCGTTGTATTTTTTGGACGGTGGACGGTCATTCATGACTACGGTCGGACAAAAACTATATTGTATCCACCGTATGATTTTGTTTGAATATACCTTGTAAAGATTTCCAGGAAGAAATGTAGCTGTTCACGTTTCTGTCAAACATGCTAGATAGCATATCACCATTAAATGGCTTTTTCTAACGTAAAAAATAATTTTTTCCATGAGTTCGTACGAGTTTCGGCGGGAACAAATAATTCGATACGTAATCATTCTTCTGATAAAATTTTTGACTGACAAGATTAGGATTTGCTAAGTAGAGTTGCTCGGTTGGACTTGACTTTAATTGTGGAACATCGAGAATTATAAAAATTAATTATAGTATTTTTAGCGTGATAATAAAATTTCAAGTGAAAATTAAAAAAAAAAAAAAAGAAATCAATAATTTGGATAATTTATGGGACTTTCACAAACTTTCCATTCCAAATGAAAGTTAAATACCGAAACTATAGAACTATGTGATAAAAATGTATATTTTCGAAAGTTAAGCACATACATTGAAATCTCTAATTTAGTAATCGAAATGTAAGTCCTCAAAGAAACTTCGTGCCAATTTTATCATTACACGTGTTTTCGACGCATCTATGAAAAAAAGGAATTTCACAGTGATGCTAAAAAACTATAATAGAGAATGACATATCAAAAGCCATAGTGATAAAAGTCGATGCTTTTCGTACAGCAACAGCAAGACAACGCATCAACAAATAAATAAAGTGTTTCAATGTATTGTTCCAAAAATGTATTTTGCATGCTTTTTTGGGTTTCAGAATCGAATTTCTATTGATCCCAGCAGTCGTACTCTCGCTCCTCATAAATCACGACTTCGCGGTACTCGAGATACTTTGGACGTTCAGCATTTATTTGGAATCCGTAGCGATCCTACCTCAACTATTTCTGGTATCGAAGACAGGCGAGGCGGAAAGCATCACGAGTCATTATTTGTTTGCTCTCGGTTCATATCGCGGTCTTTATCTTCTCAACTGGGTATACCGTTATTATTCCGAAGCTCACTACGACTTGATCGCGATTGTGGCCGGTCTTGTACAGACCGTTCTATACTGTGATTTCTTTTACTTGTACATCACCAAAGTACTCCGGGGTAACAAATTGCAATTACCCGCTTAGCCTGTTGATTTGCACCGTTCGTCTCTCGTAATGTAAGAATCTGGATAAGAGAGAGAGAGAGAGAGAGAGAGAGAGAGAGAGAGAGAGAGAGAGAGAGAGAGAGAGAGAGAGAGAGAGAGAGAGAGAAGAAGAGAGAGAAAAGAGCGAGAGGGGGAGTGAAGGTTCGCGTAGAGAGCTAAGCGAAAAAAAAAACCAACGCAAAGACAAGGATCTGACAGCGATAACGAAAAGAAGCTCATGGAAAATGGATTTTGAAAAATGGATTGTCGATCGATAGAACTTTCAGCGAAGAGTAAATGTTTGATACGCAGCGCCAAATGATAACTAGAACGGGCCGCAAAACATTGAGAGTGTGAATAATGTGAGAATGGACAGATGTCAGATTTAATTATACATATGCAAGGATTCATAAAGAAAAGAAAAAAAAGCGCCATTCATGAGTATTCCAGGAGTGAGAGGAGTAAAATAGAAGTGAAAAAAGAAGAATTAGACGCGCACAAAGGAAGTTTTTTCTCAGTGGCTTTTTCCGACGTACTTTTTAAACTCTTCTCATTAAAAACGCGTTTTCCATTTCACCCGTTAATATTAATCCTGATTTGAAACGTTCGTTTCGCTTAATTATTGTTTCTTCAAACCACACGAATTCGTCCTCCGCTTTTCGTTATTTCCGTTTCATTTCCCAAACATTTATCATTGCGCCCCCCGTCGAACCTTGTACATTTTTTTTTTAAGGGGAAAAAGTTCATTCACGTATGAAGAACCGGAATCAAATGAGCGGAAGAAATAGAGGGGGGGCTAGGTGATTAAAAACAGACGTAGCGATTCCATTTAAATCGTCGCTTCTTTTTCTCCCATATCTTTACATTTTCTTTTTTTTTCTTTTGTTATTTCGAGCTATAAGAGTCATATTTGTAAAATTAATGACGGAATTGTTCCGTCCCGCCCGCGTGACGATGCGTTTTCGAACGAATGTTAAGAATGAATGATGCACATTTATTTTGTCGTGGTCACAGTTGCGATAAGACGACGACGACGACGACGACAATAAACGAGAAGGTGAAAATATCGTCGATTTTTAGTGGAAGAAAAATCATGCGGTTCGACGGAAAGAAAAATATCCTACCTTCCCACTTGTGCCCTTAGAACCAAACTAGGATTAATCATTTAAGAAAATACGCATGCTATTTTCAGCCCTTTTATTCTCAACATGAATAGAAACGCTCGAAAGTCGCTGATCATACAATTGTGTTTTATTTATTACGCGATTGAAAGAAATGTCTTTTTTTTTTATTATTACCGACCGCCCGATAAGATAATCAATACAAACGGATATTTTGGAGTCTCAAGACTTCTTTATGCTGGTAGCGGGCGAGCTGTCCTCAACATCTACGAAACATCGACACAACTTCCGGTTAATTCGTTGGAATGCAATGAAAATTTTCCATAGTTTTTCAGTCACACTTTAATTTCCATAATGAAAAAAAAAAACAATTTTTTACAGATTTACATTTTAGTTCTTCAACAAGGATCCTAAATAAGATATTCCGCCGTTTGAATCTGGAGGGGGATAAAGGTTAAGCTATTTTATCCAAATATTTTTCACTGCATTCCAATGGTTAATATACACTTTCAACGGGATATAAGTTCAGTCTTCGAATTGAGTAAACGGTATTGCGCACGTTCGTCGATGACGAAAAAAAAAGAGCAAACAAAATACGTATGATCTTCTACGATAAAAATCGATCGTATCCCGCGAACCGTCTACGCGGCTGCTTCTTTAGGCACATCGCGTCGCGACGTATTTTGGCAAATCAGTAATGTGAACCGCTTCGGAAATCGTCGTCAATTGGCTCTTAACGCGAACTACACCGTTTTGCAAACTGGCATCATCAACGCTGATCGTCATTGGTACGTGGAAGTTTTCAACTCCACGCTCGGTCCGAGTCAACACCGTGTCAAGACCTTTTGATTTCAATAAATTATTCATATAGAACACGAGCCTCGTTTTTTCCTGGGCTTTTGGATCCTCGCTATTGTCAATATTTTGGTTCAGATAAAAACCGACTTTGTAAGGCGATAATTTTGGATGAATTTTCAACTCTCCAAATCCGTTGGCTTCGTCGTGCTCGTAGCCGTCACACAGCATGACCAACGAGCCCCAATCCAACGCAGCGATGTTTTCGACCACGTGAACCACCGAGGAACCGCACGTCTGATCGGCAATCTGTTGGACACGAATTCATATGTTTTTAGCCGTCGCTTCGATAGCGAAAATCTGTAGATTGTTTCGAAATTGGTCCATCGGGGTCTTTATCCCTGAAAACTTCCCAAAAAATAATCGGGTCGATATGATCGATGAAAATTTCACTCGGCGAAGAGTCCAATAATTTAGAATTTTATATTTGCCATACTACGAGTAAGCTTGCGCTTTCGAGTGATCTGTATCTTTACCTGAGGATAATTCTTCCCTGTGTCTTGCTGATATATTACAGTTTCAACAACGATATCGCCGAAAGGAAATTTTGCCATGATGTCTATAGTTTCGCGACTTTTGCCGACTTTCTTGGCCTCGGCAAGAGAGAACCTTGCAGGATTTCTGGAAAATTTCCGCCACCATACTTTGCGCTCGCGTTGTATCCTGTGATATATGTCTTTTCCATTGTCCTCATCCGTGATGGTCATAACTCTCGCTATCCTGTGAGGAAACGCTTTTGCGCCCCAAGTATGAAAATTCGAATTCCACATTGTTTTCGTGTCTTCGATGATCGCCAATCCGAAGGGTCGTAAATCGGAAGTCGTTTCGTGCAGCATCGTCAAAGTCTCAGGAATTTTGTCAGACGTCGTCAAGAACACGTTGCGAGGGGGCCAGGTGACGCAACGTTCGAACCACAAGGATTCTACGTTACGCCGTAACAATTTACCCTGAGCGCCATAAATAAAACCTTTACCTTCCAGACAGAGAAAACCAGCGCCCAGCGACTTCAAAATTGTCTCCAAGCCTGGTAAGCTCCTCATTGCTTTCTAGATATATTTCCAGGTGGCGCTATGAAATATTCGTCCTCCGTTTTACTGGAATTCTTTAATATCTTGTCGCGACGATTGCCGTCATCGACGCGATCTTCGCGCAGTCGTAACTTCGTCCTCTCGAGAACGCTGTACAGCGGCTTGATCGAGTCGTCCAAATGCAGTTGACGCAATGGTTCCGCAAAATTTATGGCTCTCTCCAATCTTCGAATTCCGGAGGAATTGCCAAAATCAACGAGCGACAATCGCTCCAATTTAACGATTGTCTCGCTACTTATTACCGTGTTACTTTTACAATGTTCGATTGTCTCGTTGCTTATCCGTTTCGCTCGACTTTGATCGAACTTGCCGAAGTTTAAATGAAATCTTCTATGGATCGTCGAGATTGGGAAAAAACGTTTCGAAAATTGTGGCATAGCCATCGAATAATCAACGCTGGTTTCGAGCTTATTTTTATTAAATACGCCTAATTGTTCACGATCAAGTTACTTTTATAGCGAGATCACTTGTTGGAATATAGGTTATAACAATGAAAACATTGTAACATTTGTTACGATCGACACGTGCGCGCAAGACCGGCAATCTCTAGGATCCCATTTCCATATATATATTGGTAGCCATTCCTTTCATTTAATTCTCCTGAGTTGGCCATATTGAAGATGAAACTTTGAACGGCTATGAACAAATTTTGTTTGTTAACAAATAAAATGTGTTTGTATGAAACAATTGTTCCATACGAATCAAATAAGAGATTTCAATATCATCAGAATAGAGGGAAACTTCGATAGGCGTCTATGTATGTGGAATAACATACTGTTAGTAAAACCCATAAAAATTAAGTATTAAGTAATTTTTTACATTGACGAAAAATGCTTATTTTCTAGACTGTCACCGTGAGATCCCCCCTTAAATTTCGCCGCAACTTTTATGTCACGTCCTAACTCTTAAAACGAAATGTGTATATGTATATATATCCATATGCATAAATGACGTGACTGCGATTCGTTATGATTTTTTAGTTCTCGATAGGCTTAAAAAATCGTGTAAACTAGGAGAAAGTCGAAAATAATTAACATATTCGATCAGACAACTATTTGGAAGGAAAAGGCACGCGTTTACTAAGCGTCATCGTTCATTCGGAAAAGGAAAGCTCCGCGCCGATTATCGTCGGTAAATTGCGATGGATAGGTTATGTTTAGTAGTGTCAAATTTCAGATGCGCTCAGTATTCTCGAACTAAACAATAAAGCTTCACGTTTTTTATTTCAGTACATAAACAGTAATAAAAATGTCTGCGGACGTGAAAGCTGCCTTGAAGGAAGCTCGAAATCATTTGCGCGAGCATCGCTACGTGGACGCGATGAAGCAGTGTCAAAAAATCCTCAAGAAGAGCAAAGACAATTATACGGCTTTGGTTATGCTGGCAGCGGCGTTACGAGAAATAGACGAACACAAGTCTCAGACGCCGTTGGCTCTTAGGAAAGCGATAGAATTGAATCCTGAGAATCCGCCAGCGTGGCAAGGTTTGGTCGCGTATTACCAAAAAGAGCCGGACAATGTCGAAAGTTGGACTTCGCTCGTACCGGCGTACTGTAAACTTTTACAGATCGACGGGTATATGATTCTTTCAGTCGCGACAATTATTTACGATTAGTACGACAAAAATTAACCGCTAATTTTTTTGCTATCTCAATACGTAAATCCGTGTTATCAAAACTGTATTTTCCGAACGATTAATAGTTAGAGATAAAAAAATTTCAGCCAGTCGTCAAAGTTTGCCCACTGGTCTACAGAAGTTTCGCGACTTTGCGTGCATCTGGACGACGCCAAAGTTGTGGACGATGTATTTTCCACACTGTCCAAGCTGAGGGTTGACGCGAGCGAGGAAAAACTCCGCTCGGTGGAACATTCGCTGCTGACGTTATTCAACAAGTATCCACGATTAATCAGAGAACACAACGAATTGTACGAGAACGTTATGTCTTTCGTTGTCAAGGATGAGACCTGTCGCGATCGTCAAGAATTCTTTCGTAGATATCTCAAAGTGCTTTACAAGGAGAACAAGCTCGATAAACTTTTAGGAGCCGCGCTACAAATGTACGAACACTTTCCCGAAGATCCTTATCCGTTGGGTATGAAATTTCTCGATTAATCATTTAAAAAAACGTGAGTTTTGCCGCGGTAACAAAGGTGCAGCATTAGCTTGAAATATTCAACGACACGATTGCGCTTCGATTGTACAGAATGGGTTTGCCGCGTATACTCGGAACAATCGATCCTGAATGGGACGTGCGACGGCGTAGCCATCGAGGAAATTCATCGAGCCCTCTTCGCCGTCCAGCCCTCCTCGTATCTAGCCACTTTCGCCCGTGGTGTTCAGCTCTGGCGAAACGAAAGTTTCATAGAGGCTCGCGATCTTCTCAATCAAACGATCGTTTCGAAACCCACACTATTTCACGCGTGGATCTTACTCGGCGAAATCAATTTGAGACTGTACTGTTGGCTCGAGGCTGAAACCTCAGCCCTCGAAGCTCTCAAACTACTCGGAGATAACGAAGTCGAGGAGATTCACGAAAGAATCGATCTGGTATTAGTCGAGGCATTGGCTAAGAGTTCTAATGCCAAAAAATGGTTACAAGCTGTCGAGGGATGTCGCGAGGTAACGGTCTGAAATCATAAACTTTATTTTGTAAAATTGTACTCGAAATATGTACTCCAACAATTTGACTTTACCCTGTAACGAATGGAAGCAATAATGAGTGAAAGTATTATAATTGGTAGGAACAGAGTCGCTATTGAAATAACACTCGATTGTCGAATTTCAGTTACTATCGAAAAAAGAGACGAACCGCGTAAAGCTTTTGCTCGCGCGTGCATACGTTCTTCTTGACGATGAGCTAGCCGAGTCTCTTCTCGAGGAACTGGAACGGGACGAGGAGACACGAATAGAAGCGACAGTTCTGCGCGCTCTAGGACTGACCGAACGAAGACATTACGAGGAAGCAACCGACGTTCTCGGTTCAGCTCTCGAAACATCCGAGGCTTGGACGATACTCGGTGAAATAAGCTGGCTGACGAACGATTACAGTCGTAGCGTGATGGCTTTCCTCAAAGGCGTTCAAGCTGACCCAAACAATTTTCACTGCTTCCTCTATCTCGGGCATTATTATCGCGAGCGCGGCAACGACCTTGAAAAATCTCGCAAGTGTTATCAAAAAGCTTTGCGCATCAATCCAAATTCGGACGAGGCTGGTGTCGGGTTGAGCACGGCTTTCAGGCTCATGAAAAACACAGTTCGTTTATATTCAGATTGTGGAGAAAAGTAACGAGGATTTCGGATCCTGAATACAGAGCCCAGAGATAAATTCGTTGCGTGATAATGAAAGGATGCGATAATCTCTTTGCAGGAAGCAAACATGCAAATGCTACTGAGAGTTACAACGACCGAGGGTGGTGGACCCAAATGGGCCTGGCTGCAATTGGGTCTCCAACAATTGGATCAAGGCGAGGTCACCCAAGCGATCAAATCTTTGCGTTACGTTATTCGGGCTGACCCATACGACAAGTAAAGTATTTTTTCTAGCAGTATAGAGCAATTGGGTCGTTCTTCTTTTTAACCTACAATAGTCTGTCCTTCCTCTTATTATGGCATCTTTTCGAAGTATTGATATTTACGGTTTTTTTATTCGTTTCGAATAAACGTCTAAATTTTCTTATCTCTTAATATTATGTCATTTTTCATTTTCTCTAACCAGCATATTTTATACGTTTGTTTTCCGTAGAATGCCGTGACAGAGTGATAAACCGAAATGTGGTCTCCACAGAAAAAGGCACTCTGTCACACTATTTTTTAAAAAAACGGCGTTAAGAAAGAATTTTTGTTAGCCCAAAAGGAAACTTTAATTAGTCCTAATGAAAACACAGAAGCAACTTTTTTTTCAATCCCACAGTAATCACAGTTATGTGTAGTTCAAAAACCAAAAAAAAAACAAACAGAAAAACATCGTTTTATTGTAGGTTAAAAAGAAGAACGACCCAATTACACGCGGCAACGAAATGTTCAAACTAAACATACCGTTCTCCTACCATTCCGTTATTTTCGATTCGATATTAATAAAATTCTATGCAGCCATTGCTGGGAATCATTGGCCGATGCTTATTTGGCACGAGGAGCTCATACTTCGGCTCTCAAGTCTTATCAGCGGGCATTGGAGCTCAGTCCTGGTTCTCTCTACCCAATGATTCAGCTGGCAAACATCAAAATGGTTAGTTCACTGCAATATCGTTCCAAATGACCTAACTCTACAATAAATACCTATCCACAATTAGAACTCTACTTTTCGTATTTGGGATCGAAACGAAGATGTTTTCTGGTATCGTCCAGCTCTCATGATCTCAGCGTCTGATTTTTCGGTAAATAGCAGCTGAACTTTTTCAAAGAGCAGAAAAAAATCGATATTTGTTGAAAAAAACGAGAAGATCACTGTGTCCATGGAAATGATGTTTTTATGATCGCTACCAGTCACCGAATCACAAAGTGTGTTCTTTTTCACCGATAATACGTACAACCATGATAACCCATAGGATTTTTTCATTTATAGGCTCTCGGCCAACACGACGAAGCAGAAGAAGATTTCGGCAAAGTTCTCGGTCAGGAACCTCGTCATGTACCAGCGTTGAAAGGCCTAGCCGAAACATGTCTCGGGCTTGCAAAGGAAAACGCCCGGCTACAACTGCTCGGGCGTGCTCGTAGAAATGCTCAAAAAGCTACCGACAGCCTGACCGATGCAATCGTAGAGAACAGTGAGCTGACCTGCTTGTGGAAGCTCCTCGGCGATGCTTGCTACACAGTCGCGATCTTACCGGACAAATATTGTTATCTGAGTATCACGCCAGGCCTCGTGAAATCGGACAGCAGTGAGGAACGCATTATTATCAAGAAGAATCAGTTATTCGTACTTGCCTCACGGTAAATCCACTCTCAGTTTTAACTCTACAATGCATGATTTTTTAAATCTGTTTGGAAAAAAAATTAGTGCTATTTTAGCATTTGCCTGGATATCGTAAAAAATAGTAAAAAAAATGTAAAAACATTAAAAAATTGAAAAAATTAAAAGTAAAAATTAAAAAAAAAAAAATTTTATTTAAAAAATTAAAATTTTTTATTAAAAGTTCCACATCGGGAACGTTGATAAAAATCACTTTATCAACATCAAAATACAAGCTAATTGAAAAAATACACTTACCTCGTAATAGTTGACAGCCCAACAAGTGTAGATATTTTTTTCTATTTCAAAATACAAAATAAGTCAATTTTATGAAATTTCAAACTTCGACAAGTACAGAGTTTGGTGAAAAGACCGACGACTGCTCTCAAAAAATGTCGCTACTCGTTACGAATTCGTTTCTCGGCTGTTTTTTTTACGGCTTTTTCAATAATTTTTTATACGCAAACCATCGAAATAATCAATCTCATTGATTTTGCATAATCTTTATCAACATTTAAATAAGCTTTACAAATTTTTTGAAGTCGAAATATATAATAGAATAAAAGTTATAGTGGTCGACAGGAAGAAATCAAGTAAAAGAGGTGCTTGACGGTGACCAAGATTGCGGCTGTTCTGCTTATCTGAAATCAAAAAACCAAACGGCATTTTAATCTTCATATTTAAGAC
>JAPYZJ010001748.1:0-25189 GCA_030522765.1 Ophioninae sp. B BG-2022a
GTGATTATGAAGACTTTGCTTGCTGTAAGGAACTAATTTTTTAAAAAGGTGATTATGAAGACTTTGCTTGCTGTAAGGAACTAATTTTTTAAAAAGGTGGTTATGAAGACTTTGCTTGCTGTAAGGAACTGACTTTTGGGAAAGGTGATTACGAAGACTTTGCTTGCAGTAAGGAACTAATTTTTGGGAAAGGTGATTATGAAGACTTTCGAGGGCCCTCATTAGAGACTTTGGGAAAGCTGATTACGAAGCACTTGTGCCTTCAGAAAAATGACAATTCAAGTATAGTCCTGTACAAAAATAGATGTCCTTAAAACAGGTACTCATAGTTAACATCGCGTGGATTTCAAGGGGTCAAAAATATTTTCGAGTTTTTGCTTGTGTGTATGTGTGTGCGTGTGTGTTATGGATATATACATAGCACACACATGTGTGTATGAGTTTATAGCTCTCGTTGGGGAGTCACAAAAGACGACGACGATTACGAGGGGAAAATTAACGACGTTTTGTTGAGAAAGCCCGATAAACGCGACCCAACGTCATATTCTCACTCCCTTTGCTCCAAATCCCTTTCTCTCTCTCTCTCTTTTGCTCCCTTCGGCGGCTAAAGCGCAATTCCAACGATTTAATGAAACGCAGCCATAGCTCCATAAAATAGTTAATACACCTAATGGTTATTGCAACCGTGAAAAACCTGTTAAACGTTATGCGTGCATATCTAGCCACACGCGTTCTCAAATCGCACGCTTTCAACTTCCAGCTCTTTACGTTCCCCTTTCCGTCTGTATAATTGCGCGCGCTGACCAAAAATAAAAAAAGGGGTCGAAGATTAAAAAATAGCCATAAATAGAAAGTGACGAAAAATAAGAAATGGTCAAAAATAAAACGTGACAAAAAAATGAGAAATCACCAAAAATGAATAATTGCCAAAATAAGTGATCACTAAAATTGAATAATTGCCAAAAGTAATTAATTGCCGAAAAACGAAAATGGACAAAGATCGAAATAACCAAAAATAAAAAATGGGTAGAAATAACAGATTGTTGAAAACAAATAATTGCCAATAGTAGAAAACAGCTAAAAATAAAAAAACCTTTAGTAAAATTATTTGGAGGAATTTAATCGCTCTGAAACGTACGACAGGAAACGTATGTTTCATGTGTTCTTCATAAGTCTAGAAAAATAAAATAAAACATCAATCAACTGCATGTTTTAGAATAAATTTTTTACAATTTTAGAATAAATTTTAAATTTACAATTTTACAATAAATTTTTAATTTACAATTTTACAATAAATCTTACTTTACAATTTTACAATAAATTTTTTATTTACAATTTTACAATAAATTTTACAATATAAGAAATTCTAAAAAAATCGGGCTTTCGGAAAACAAATTGCAAAAACTTCGCAATGGAAATAAAATTTTTTTTTTTCGTATCGACATTCTAGAAAGTCAAGTCGTATTATACGAAACTAATTCACGTGTGCATATCGGTTTGATAACGTCGAGTGTGATGTGTTTGGAAAAGAGAGAAGAGTTTCCAGTCCGCTCCAATTCGTGCCAATTTTCATGGCGGGGCTACACTTTTGCATCGCCTAATTCAATTAGTCACGGCTGGTTCGTCGTACAGCGTGCTAGCAATTAGCATACGTTTTACCTTGCCGTTTCCGTGCTGTACGTCGCGTTCGGCCACGACACACCCACGGACAATACACACTTCGTTTTCTCATGCTGTAACCGAGATGAGTTACGAGCTTACTTATCCGGTGGTCGTGCTATCAGAAACTCTTTTCGAAACGGTTCTGATCTCTACAGAACCCATGGATTTGTATTTTGGGTCGTTGCCACGCCGTGAAAATCCTTTTTCCATATCTTCCATTTCCGGTATTTGACGAAATATTCTTTTTACGAATTCGAATTTTTGATTCCTCAATAAAATTTTTTTTAATAATTGTGGAATTTTTGCTACGATTTCTGGTAACAAAAAAGTTGAGAAATTGGAAAATAATTGATAAATTTATTTATGGATTTACTGTTTATAATTATTGATTTATTTACTAATTCTAATTCTATTTTATTTACTAACTAAATCTAATCTAATCTAAAAAATCTAATTCTAATTCTAATACTATTTACTAATTACTAATAATTATTGTAACTAATTATTCATATAAATCATTAATTATGTAATAGACAAACCTAATTAATGATTAATGTATAACAAACTTCAAATTCCTCAAAAAACCTCAGTGATGCCATTTAGTTAATTGGAGGACAACTTGATCACACTTACGATATAATGAAGGCGGGGGCGTAATTCCTGGAGACTCATACGTTGGAAATTGGCGCACGTGAAAGTCACTAGGGCTCGTCCGAGTGGAGACTCATTGGAATTCTTTTTTTTTTTAGGTTTTTTATATCGTGTTACGTACTCGATCACTTCCTAAATGATAGTTCGTTAGCGATCTAACTTTTTTTTTGCAGGTTTTATCGGAGGTTGTCAGGAATTACTGGTTCAATATTCCCTCATTGGAGGCTCACTTGATAGAGAATTATGATTAGGGCTTCAATTGATTGAAATTTACTGATTGGGAGATTGTGTCTAAAATCTTTGCTTCTTTGCAAATCCGATTATTGAACGTTTAATTAAGGGCCCTGCATAAGCTGGATTCCTAAGAATTGGCTGCATTTTACTATTTTTTTTAGGAATGTGTCGAATGATGGGTCAGATTTTACTGGCAATTAATGATTTTGATAATTTTTGATTTTTTATATTGGAACGTTAGTAAACAACGAAGTTATTACTATTTTTACAAAGCCCCAATAAATCGTTTCTGGTAACTAGGGTGGTTAAAAAAAATCATTTTGGTACGATAAATACATTTTGTGAGAAAAATGAAGAAATTTGGTGGGTAAATACTTTTTAGACATTTCGCGTACATTCTAACGATGGCAAGTTCGAAAAGATCACTTTCCGGAAACGAATCGTTTCTAGGGCCAGTTTTATCCCTCAATCCCATATTTTCACTAATAAAAAAAATACCTGCCCCTTAGATTTTGATGGAGAATAACATATCGAAAAATGAACGAAATGGGAGAAGGACACCAGAAATGGATTCCTTGCAAGTTGCACCTCTTAATCACTCAAGAGAATCACAGTTTCGACCGATTTAATTTTTTGAGGTTAACTCGTGAAATAATCACGCATTGAACATTCCCTTATTGCAACTCAAAGGCCAATTGCAGATTTAAAAAAAAATTAACCTCAAACAAGCGATTGAGTTGAAAGTGCTTTTCCGAAAAGTGGTTTTTGCATGGAACCCAAACAAACCCAAACAAATTTTCATTCACAGTGTATTTATTTACCCAGAACTTCCTTTTTTCAAAATTCCACCTAATAACCGTTTCTCAAAATTACATTTTCGACCCACTTTCTCTGAAGTAAACTCGTTAAAAAAAATCACTCATCGAATACTCCTTATCGTAACTAAAGGACTAGGTTCCATTAGCCTACATGGTACATGTTTATTTCAACAAAACCGTTTTTTTGGTGAGTTCGAGACAACGATTGACCACTTATGGAAAAGTACAAAACGTTTCATCCAATTTTCACGTTTTCCCCTCTCGTAGCCCATTATCGAATCTTGCCCCCACAACCTTTTCGTAATTGATCGAACTGGTCGAATAAATATTTTCTCACGTTCGTAGAAAGAATTATAGAGTCTATGCATCTCTGTATTATTGATATTCATTCCATGTGCAAACCCAAACACACTTGCGTCCACACTTTTACACGTGAATGATACACGCATACAGAAATGCACGTACGTTTTAGATACGTAGTGGCTATACGTACAACGAGTATCAATAATACACGTATAGTGATTTAAATCTCTCTCGCGAGGTGTCTCGAAAATCCGAGAGACTCGTGTTCGACCTACGTAAATCTCGTGGGCGACGGGAGTGAAACTCTCTTGCCCGCGAGGTCTCGCGAACAAGAGTGCAAGACAGAAACAGACAGCCACGAAAGAATACGCGTGCTAGATACGCGTGATCTCTAAACCAGGACACACACGGAGACCAAACCATTGCTACAGTTAAACCATTTTTTTTTATTAAAATTTTTTAATAAAAATTTTGTATTTTTAATTTTCAATTTAATTTTTTATAAAGATTGTAATTTTTTAATTTTTAATTTAATTTTTTATAAAGATTGTAATTTTTTAATTTTTATTAAATTTTTTATAAAAATTTTAAAATAAAAAAATTTTTATTTTGTTAATCTAAATTTGTATGGTTATATATTTTTTTATATATAATGGTTTTCAAATGAAAACTTATACTCCTCTATTTTTGTCTAATGGAAAGACCTCTCGTTGAAAGACCTTTTGTGCACTAACGATTTTTTTTTCTTCCATTCTAAACTGCATTTGAAAAATATGGGCTTGGTTTATTTTATTTTTTATTTACAATACTCCAATTGAACTTTGGGATAAAAATATCCACGTTTAAGAGCGATAATTTGATCGAAAATGCATGTCACAAAATGTAAAAATACTCTGGAAAACAAATATTTAAACAAAAAAGAACAAAGTGACTGAGCAGGTTGAAAGTTTAACTAGATGGATATTATAAGATCGTGAGGCTAAGGTGCTTCGAAAAAATCTTTTTTAAGGGGATAAGTAAAATGATTTGTTTATTTTTACCAACCCAGTAATTTTTTAATATTCTCTAACCTAGTAAGTAGCCTTATACCGAAAAACGGATAGAAACACCATTTTTTTTCAATTCGAATAAAAAAAATAATCGTTCAGAAATATTTCGATTTCAGCATAAACCGATCCTCACTTCACCAGAATCAAAATAGAATTTCTTTTTTTTTTAAACATCTAACATTCCTGATAAATGCAATTAACAAAAACGTAATTTTTTTTACTAACCGGATTCGACAATATTTGATCCTTGGTCGCAGGACGTCCACGCGGCCACCTGACAATTGTCAGTCCACCTTATATACAATCCCTGAACGTTTCTATTTTATTCAATTCTACATTATTGACTAAAGTATCCCCTGTATTACCATTTAGATGTCCGTCGTGAAGCAGACAGGCAATGGCTTTGTTATTGACGTATCAAAGAAAAGATGAATTTGAAGACATCCGATTTCGAGGACATTTTCTCTATCCTCAATTGTCCCCATAATCGACATTACAAGACACTCCAATGTCCTCAAATTTTCAGATACGAATGAACACATCTTGCTTCCACCATGGTCCTCGAAACCTCCAGGTATGGTAATAAGCAATATTGCGTAGAAATAACAGCTTCGAAATATATTTTCTTCACATATACATACAGGGTGTCCCAGAACTCAACGTCAAGCCGAAACGTGGTGACAGGATTGATTGTAACAATCATGAGAAAAATCAGAAAAAAAATCTAGTCCATGCAGTTTGAAAATTATGGGTATTTAAGAAAAACCTAGAAATTTTGTCAAACTGTAACCATTTTTCGGTTATTGTGGTTAATTTTTATTATTTTTGTTCATTTAAACTTTGGAACCCTAACCCTAAATAACATTTCTAGAACCACAGTCAAAAATAAATTCATAGTTTAACAAATAGTCTTAATTAATGTTATTTAGGGTTACGGTTCCAAAGTTGAAATAAACAAAAAATAATAAAAATTAACCACAATAACCGAAAAATGGTTACAGTTTGACTAAATTTCTAGGTTTTTCTTAAATTCCCATAATTTTCAAACTGCGTGGGACAGATTTTTTTTTCTGATTTTTCTCATGATGGTTACAATCAATCCTGTCACTCCGTTTCGGCTTGACATTTAGTTCTGGGACACCCTGTATACAGGGTATCCCAAAAACCAGTGATAATATTTCAACAGCTGATCTAAAATGTTCACGAAAAATTTTTCATTTTTTTTGTTTATATTGAAACTCTACCTAATTGTGTATTTGCCAAAGATCTTATCACCAAATAGTCAAATGAATATTTTCCAAAATCTAACATGCGAGTTTGAAAATTGCGAAAGTTGTGAAAAAGGGAATTTTCAAAATGACGTACCGGATGCAAGAAAAATCGAAAAAAAATGAAAAAAAAGGCAATACAGAGCTGGCTTTGTTCGCTTCAAAATGTAATTTGATAAATCGATCTACGATTTTTGTTTCGTTGAAGTAATCGATTTTTTGTCTTGATAGACAACTTAGGTACAGGATATCTAATACTTTTGAGCAAGGCTGTATACATGCATAATGTAGGAAGAATAATAATTGTCTATGAATAACCAATGTGAGAGAGTCTGCGCTTACCCAGAGAAGCGTCTGCCACGAGAGACAACGAGACGATACAATAACCCTACGGAAACTCCGGGTACGGTATACGTCCGTGACGAAACGTTCCGCAAAGTTATGTACAAAGATAAAGGACGCGAGGCATTGCGGAATCAAGATCGCTGTCGCATCCTTTCCATTGAAATACGAACTTCCATTTGTTTATTTATCTCGTCGTTTGTTTTCACACAGTTTAATTTGTTACTCGTTCACAGTACATATTTTTTTCGTTCATGAACATAGAAACCATAAAGCATGGAAAAATAATTATTTCTTTGTTCTGGTCCGAACGAAGTTTTTTCTATAGCACGTAATTTTACATATTTTCGTCTTCAAGGGATGATGAATATCTTAATGATAAATTGTGTAGTAAATGGTTCTAGTAATTGAGATTATTAGATATAGAGAAATTGTAAAATCTTTGTTGGAAAATAGGGTTGTAAATTTGGTGGCAAGTCAGATTTTTACGAGAAGTTCAATCGATGTTAATGATAAATATAAAACATTTATCAGTAACTTTCAATTTGAACTTTCAGAACAAAATGGTTTATCCTGTCCAATTTGAGTTATCCGAAGCCGAGAACGATTTTTATGAAGTTTTCATGGTAACCTTACCCCTTAATGCTTGGGGTGCTGCAGATGTTAATTAGATTACATAGCTACACAATAAAATCGATCTTACGGTCAGATAATGTTTAGCATACGTTTTTGGAATTGCTGAAACCAAATTTGAAGTCAATTTGACCCCAACGCGTCAAGTTTTTGTTATAACCTCAAATAACTCTATAATTATGGGATATAAATACATATAAGTATATAAATAAATAAATGAATAAATAAATAAAAAAAAATATGTATATGATGTTTATGAATATTTTTATGCGTAAATAAAAATTAGTGTCATGTATATTCAAATTGTGTAACGGGAAAAGGGCCTTTCAACAATATCGTACATACGAGACTCGAAAGTGTGGGCCGGAAGGAAGTTTGTCTACGTGAACGTATTTGATATACGCGATAGTAAATTAATCGAGAATGGAAGAGGCGTATTTTTTTGTGGCTTCGTAATCGTGTTGGGCTCAAAGGCCGGAGCTAGAGGAGATTCAAGTGAGAGGAAATGAATTTTAAGTAACCAGAATGAACAAGGAATTTCAGCACAAATAAAATCATAAAAATTTAAGAATTTATAACTTTGTTTGCTTTTTTAAGCAAAAAACATTTAAAGGTATTCTTCCATATTAATAAATTTACTATTTTTAAAATTAACAAGTCGCTAATATCTACTATTTGGGAAAACTGTTGATATTCAAGATACAAGATTTGAGCCTCCTTTCAGTTGAATAATATACAATAAGAAATAAGAAACTAATTATAACCCAATACGTATCAATAAAATTCTAGTTCTTATTGTGAGTATCATTTGTTCTGTCTTTTATTTCGTTGTATTATTTTTATTATTTCTTACTATCTTTAAACTAAGAAAATAATAATTTTTTTTAATATATTATTTATATTAAAAAATATATGAAAGAATATAGATAGATAGTAGAGTCTTTATTTTCATGTATACCCTCTCGGATTTGTACATTTTGTCCTCTCGCTTCTTCATGATACATTCCTATATGAAAGAATATAATTTATTTAAATAATATTATCTATAATATTATTTAACAATTTGACCGATCAATTTGATCGGAGGCCGATTTTTCTGAAGCCTTGGTGTACATACTGTAACAAAAAGTCTGGAAATAATTCAGAAGGAATACCCAAGGAATTCACCAAGGAATCAGAAGAATACATGGCCGTATATACCGATACGGGTTTTTCACAGTTTCCCCGTACCCTTCGCACATGCAGTGAGGATACACAGTAAGATACCGCGGGATGGGGTAGGAAAGCTGAACTTCGAATTACCAGAAGGCTCAAAATCCCGAATTTGAATATTCCGAAACTACAAATTTTGTAAATTTTTGGGTTTGTTTTGGTTTGTTTAAAATCAAGGGTTCAAAATCAAACTAACGAACCCAAACAAACTCAAACAAATTTCGTGCTTTTGCTGACATGACCTTTATGAAATTTGAAGTTTCGGAATTTTGAGCCTTCTGGTCAATCGAAGTTCGGGTTTCGTACTCCACCCCAGTACCGCGTACAGTGACGAAGCAATTAATGGAAAAAAATTTTTCTGAAGAAAAATATTATCTTACATTTTTTAAATTTTTATAAAAGAAAATCTACTGATTAATTAACACATTCTAATTGTTGTTCTAACACGTCCAATAATTATAAAAACTATCAAACGCACGTGAAAAACTATGCAATAAATGAATTTTTCGTTGATTTAATAAAATTGAGAACACAAGGTGACCAGGTAAATCAGTAATGATGCCTCTATTAGTTTTTCTTTTTTTTTCGTTGTCTATATCATTCGGATTACATCAGTCCATTAGACTTGATAACTACACTATGCGTAATATTGGACTCGCGCGGGACTAATGAAGAATAAAATTGATTTGATCACGTGATACGAGCATCAGTAGGTAAATTGAAACGTGTAGCAAAAAAAAACATCTCGTCGGAATTAGAGGGTTAACGATGCTCGAGAAGAGCCATGGTAGGATAGAACCTTGGAGGAGGCATCATGTGTCGAAAAAAAAATTAAAGGGAATATACCTGTCGAAGCTTCATTGAGTTATAGCATTAAAAAAGTCATCATGAAAAAAGAAAATGATCCTTTCAAGGTAATGTCTTCGCTGAAACGTAATAGATTGTTTTTTTTACGAAATTGACGCGTCAATCCTGGCTATTAGAAAATTTGGTGTTAAATTAAAGAAAAACTTAAAAACGAAATTACGAAGTGAATTTAAAAAAAGATACAAAGAAAATAAATATTTAAACGGAAGTGAATGGAAATTTCAGGAAAATTATAGAAAAGATAAATATTATAATAAATAAACTGATGCTCGTGGTTGGGCGGTCGGTGTAACTACTTTAGCAAAAAGTCTGTGCACGAAGCAATCAGAAGAGAATACATAGCAGTCTATACCGGTACGGGTTTTCCACAGTTTCCCCATACCCTTAAAAAAGCGCTAAGAGCGCGAACCAGTGAGGCAGCAATCAATATTTTAATAAATATAAGTTTTAATATAAATGGACATTTACAAATATATAGAAACTAGACAAAATTGACAGGAAAAATAAATAAATATATTAAGAATGCAAGCTTAAAAATAAATAGAAATTCGAACAAATTGACTAAAAAATAAATAATTGTTTGAAAACATAAAAGTTATAAAATGAATAAAAATTACAAGAAAAATAGACAAAACTGGATGAAAGTTTAAATAAGTAAGAGTTGAGAATAAAATAAGTGAAAATTAGATACATAAGAATAATACAAAGAATACGAGGATCATTTCGGCAATTTTTACAGTCTAGTTGTTGGAGTGAAATAACGGAAAGGCTTCGAAAGGTTTCGCGGAAAACTTTCACGGTCTAGACATCGTAAACGATCGCTCTACGGTTTCCCAAACCGTTGTGCAACGAAAAAAGAGAATTGGAAATGCGATAGTGAGCCTAAAAGAGGGAGAGAGAGGCAGAAAAAAATGAGAAGCAAGTAAAAAACAATCGAGAATTGTCTTCCATACCGAATAAAAAAATAAATAAGAATGTGCAGCAAGATTCTCAAAGTCTCTCATCGATGAACAAAAGCGGGCACAAGAAAGGAAAAGCGAACCTTTCACTGCTCTTCCCGTCGCGCTTTCCCGAATACGTATTACTCGCAGGGTCTCGAGAGGACGGTTGAGCTCTTACAGCGTCTGGAATTTATCGGGTACTTTTTTCCACGCAAAGCCTTCTCACAGTACATATAACTCGAGGGAGAGAGAACTCGCGCTTCGACGGAAACTCAAATACCTCCGAAACGATATTGTTCGTTCAGTATCGACTGAGAAAAAAAATCGTTGCTCAAGAGTGAAAAATAACGATGCATCATTTTTTTTTTTCAATACGTAAACATTTTTAGCGAATACGTTATTTTCCAGTTTTTGCACATGTCTACGTATAGTAACAAAAAACTGACATTTACGATTGTTTGACAATTTACGATATTGAAAATATTATCTTTGTTATTCGCTGCAACGTGTTTGTACAAGTTGGTTTTTTGGGAGTAAAAAACAAACTTGATTTGCGAAAGACCAAATTTACATTTTTAGATTTTTAAATTTTTTATATTTTTAAATATTTTTTCTATATTTATTAATTATTTTCTATTAGTTCTATTAATTCTGTTAATATTTCTCTATATTTTTTAAATTATTTAATACATTTTATAGCCATTTCAAATAATAAAACACAAAAATGGATACAAATAGAATTGTAGAAAATTGTTGATAATAAAATGCTTGCGTATATACAGGGTGGGTAAAAAATCGTGGATCAAACCAAACAGGGCGATAGTTAAGGTTATTTGCAGTAAAATAATCTCTGTGGCAGAGCTCTCACTTGATCTCCGTAAAAATTATGACTAGTTGAGTTTTTTTTTAAGAAAATACCAAAATTTGTAGTAAATAGGCAATTAGAGTAAAATGGGTACCTATTCTAAATCAATAAATAATGTTCAGTTGCTTCTAGGAAATGGATCATCACGACAAAAGTAATTTTATGATAGTAGGTACGATGATTTATGAATATTGGCACCTTTTTCAATATCTATTAAGTCTCACGAAAAATTATTTGTAACTTTAGAACCTAACTGTAAAAAAAATGTGTACTACTAAAAAATGACCCTGTATTAAAAAACTTGCCTATTTAATGACGAGTCAAACGAGGCTATGGAACACATAGCTTTTTGTAGCTAAATTATTTGTTTATGTTCATTTTTTCATAGCAAGGTTTGAATAAGGAAAATCAGAGGATAGTCAAACACCAGTTATCTGACTGTAGTCTTTTATTTCACTAAACAGTTAGCTCGAACCCTTGTCTACGTTTGGCAGTGTTTACAGAAAGAGCCCAGTCTGAATTACTTTAATTTAGGCCTTGACGTGAAAAAGCTAACATAAAAAAATAATTTATCTACAAACAGCTACTATGTGTTACACCTTGTTTTAATGATGATACGGTTTTGGCGTTTTATTGTTTGTTATAACTGTATAAAATACTAAATGAACTTATAATAAAACATAAATAATTATGTTTCTAGATATGCTTATAAATAAACATACATAAATACAATATGTATATAATGTGATGTTGCGTCACAATTGCTCGCAGGCTTCGACGCTGGCTCTACATAACCCCTTATCTCCCTTCCCCCACGCACTGCGAGACCCCCCCCCTTTGGCGCTTTTTAGATGTAAGCCGTGAAATTGTGTGGCCCCGCGAGGCCCGAAAAATTATGTACAATGAGGTAAGCCTGGCCATCGACGACGCGGGAGTCCGCCACACCATCAATCGCCGCAGCAGCCCTACCCTCCCCTCCCAGAGTAGCCCTCCCACCCCCCGCTCGAGAAGATCCGTGAAAGGAGGCAGCAGCCGTCCCTGGACTGGCCGCCAACGTCATTCCCCCGCAGGGGATCTACAGCCTCTCTCTCCTCCCCACACCGAGCCACAGTCCCTCCACCGGGAGCCCACCATCCAGCGGAGGCGCCGAGCCACCAACGTCAGTCCCCGCCACGCCCGCCAAGCCAAACGGCGTGAGGCTGTGAAAGCCGTCCAAGCCACGAGGGCATCGTCCGCCCGAGCAACGGTACGAGTACGAGAGAGAGAGAGAGAGCCGCCCGTCGCCGGATCGAGTCCTCAAACGTCACGCTGCTGCCATCCATCGTCGCGCCGATGTCATCAATAGAGCAAAGCCCCTGTTCCCCAAATTCCCATTCATGATATCCGCCCGCCCTACCTTACCCCCAAATCGATCACACAATCGACCATTTCCAAAAATTATCCTGGGCCGCCCGGGAGGGGCTGCCCCCATCGAGACGCCCATTAACGCTTTCTCGAATTTCGTGAATTCGGCGAGCACGCGGAAAATCTTTAGTTAGCGTCGAGCACTGGTCCGAGCGACACTTTTCCGAGCCTCGACATTTTGCGACAATCGCGATCTCCTTTTTTGTTTTGTTTTTGCGTTTCCTTAGATTTCTTTTGTGCCGTTATTGTTTTTTTTCGCGTGTTAGTTTTTCTTTTTAGATTCATTTCTTTCTTTTTTGCTTCTTTTCTTTTTGTGCGCGTGTGAGAGAGTGTGTGAGTGTGGGAGAGCGAAGGGGAACGTGAGGAAGCCGGCCGTCTCCACGATTTTGGGATTAGCCGAGAATCTGCCCGGTGAGTTCTTCGCCTTTTCACGACGCCCGCCGCCAATTTTTCCGCTTTGCGTTTTTTTTTTTATCGAGTTTCCCCCGCACCCTTTTTCTCTCAAACCCTTGCGATATTAATTGCGTGCGTTCCAAATTACGTGCAGTGCGGGCCCCTGTGCCCCCCGTAAAATAGAGCCACCCTTTTCCCAAAAATCGCGAGCGTTTTCCCACCGTGTTTCCCCCTCCCGCGCCACTCCTTGCCTAACAAAGTCCATCGTCCGCCGGCTCGTAGAGTGCGATACTCGCGGCGCGCGCGAGTCCCGAGCCAGCCGACTGAGCGACCTTCGCTAGGTAAACAAAGCCTTGCTTCGACTTCGAAGCAAGGCCAGCCCGTTATAAGGGCCGTTAAATTTTATCACAGAGTCCGAAATAATATTTCGGACTCTAGTGAAATTATTCGAGCTCTCCCGGGACCCCCCCCCTCTCCCCCCCCCCGCGTATTAGCGAACATCGAGAACTGCTCCCCGAAAGGAGCTGGCGCCCATCGGACCTTCGTGCTTTCGAGCCTTGAGCTTTTCTTTTTGAATTATTTTTCTTTTTTTTTGTGGTTTTTCTTTTTCGTTTCCCGCGATCGCACCCAAAGTGCGCGAGTCGACCCCCTTGAGACTGACCCCTGGACTAAGTGCTATTGTAATCGCGCCCTTCTTTTTTTTCTATTATATTAATTAATTATTTTCATTTTTTTGGTATCTCGATATTTCCCTCTATTAAAAATTGGTATTTTTGTTATTTTCGGATTTTCTTTGTTTTTTTTTTAAATTGTATTTTCGAGCTCCCATTCTCCCGCTTCCCCCTTGCCCGCCCCTTAGGTGGCAGTGTAGCCAGCCAGGGACGTCATATTAAATGTGCAATACGTATATAAATGATGGACATGAAGTTCGCATCTTTGCGACGCAACGAAATTTCTTTTCTAATTTTTTTAATTCCTTAGATCTATTGTTTGGCGAAATATTTTTCTTCATATTTGAATTCTACGTTATCACGATAAAGATTTATATTATTATGGAAGGATTTTTATTACAATAACAGTGAAAAAAAATAGAGAAATTAAAAAATTATTATTTTCTTTGCGTTGCAACGTTGCGAACTTCAACCTCATTATAAATGAAATACAATTATATACAAAAACACATTTCTGGAAGCATAAAATGAGGCATTAAAAAAAAATTATTTCGTTACGGTGTTCCCATGTTTTTTCTTATGCATAGCTGTCAGAGTATTGACAATAAATTAATTCATCGACAGAACCTGCACATCCTATCAAAGTACACTCGCGAGCAAAAGTACGGAATCCCTTATTGGAATTGATTCCGCGCGATCTTGAGTACTTAATAAATAGTTAAGAATAATAAAAATGGTACAATTTGAAAGGTTAAACTGTTAACTTTAAATTGGTACCAAATTCATTTAAATCACTCCAGCATATAAGGAGCAATCCCGGATTATGTGAAGGAGTTAGGAAAACATAAGGATAATGGAAAAATAATGAATGAAGAAAACAACAAAAAATAATTAATAAAATTTTATTTGGCCTTAAAATTAAGATTCAATATTTTGTGTTCCCTCCCCTCACCCTAATAACTGCTCGAAGACGGTTCTTCATTGACCTAATTGAAACATATCTTTCTCCTTACTTCTTCACGTAATCCGGGATAACTTCTTAAATAATGGCGTGATTTGAATGAATTTGGTATCAATTCAAAGTTAACAGTTTAACCTTTCTAATGGTACCATTTTGATTATTCTTAACTAGATATTATGTACTCAAGATCGCGCGCAATTAATTCCAAGTAAGTGATTCCATACTTTTGCTCGCGAGTGTAGTTAGGATCCGGGTTTTCAATAGTTTTTATAAACCAACGCCATGCAACCTTTCGAAAGACTATCTGTTAGTCAAAAAAAAAATAAACATTGGTCCACCACTAAAAGTCATTCAAAACGCTATTTCTGCTATGGTTTTATTTTCCTTCAATTCTCTCGTAAATTGCCAGTAGCTGGATAAATCGATCGTCGCGTCTTTTTTTTTTCTCGGTTATTTTTCTTCAAACGACCTCAGTGTTCGAGCGTATATGAGTCGGAGTATCCGCCGTGGGGGATGATAATAATAGGACAAAAAAAGTCGATATAGATTGAATATCGGACGGAAAAAAAAACGTCCGAAGTTAGCGAATGGCAGAAAAGCAACGATTGCGCTGTCAACGCGCGTTTTCCGTTTATAACTGACACGAATACACACGCACGTACGCGGGTCTCGGACGCTCTCGCGTTGTCCTGGAAAAAGAAAGCTTCGACAGCTGTGAACTTGCGTCGATGAGACGAAAAAAAAAAAAAAAATAAACAAGCGTATCGGAATGCAGAGACGGGCTTGGTAGAATGGATCAATGGACTTTGTGCGATTTGTCTGTCCCTGGTAGTCTGCGTATTAAAAAATATCTGTCGACCGTAAATAATGTTTTTTTTTCCTTCGTAATAAAAAGTGTAATTTAAAAAAACTAAAACTAAAATAAAAAATAGAATCAATCGAAATCAAATCAAACAAAATAATATGCATATAAATAAAAATAAAAACTAGTAAATGCAAAACTAAAAAGAATTAAACGAAACTTTCGTGGTAAAAAAAGTGATAAAACTTTACAAAATTGGAGTGACAATTTATTTGGTTTAACATAAATAAATATAAAATAAAAGTGAATAATATTTTTTTACTAACGAGAAATGAAAGTTAGAAATATTAATAAATTTACAATATCAATAGAACTGTATTGCGAATGATTTTTTTATTTTATTATTATTTACGTTTGCCTTTTTGATATTTGATTACTTGTATTATTAACATATTGATATTATGATATTATTAATAAATGATAATATCTATCAATCAATAATTAATGATAATGATATTATTATCGAATGTAATAATTAATGTGCCATACAACGTTTCAAATGAATTAAAAAATTGTGTTAAAATGGCGTTTGAAGAAAGGCATACAAAAAAAAAAGGATTCGAAAAAAAATTCGACCATTCGTAGTTAACAGTTCAATTGTATACGGAAACATTTTTCCACTTTCCAGAGACGTTTTTATTACAAATGGGGAGGTGAAATAAAATTGCCAACCGCTCTCGCAAAATCGTAATAAATATCTGTGCAAAATATTTTATCCGCGAAGCGAAACGGATTCTGGCTGAGGAAGAAACAAATATAGCGTTTGATATTTCATGCGCAAGTGGAAGCTTCGAACGAGCGGACTCGAAACTCCGGAACGAGTCCGACGTAGTGGAAGGAGCGTCATAAAGTGTCGCGGTAATTGAGTACAGATCGACTTTTCCGCCCGATGGCTGCTTTGATCTTCGAGTGGGTGACGCTGAGAGTAGTTCTTCCCTTCTCTTTTTTTATTTCGTTTCTCGACGTCTCCTTTCATATTTTCTTACCCAATTTACCGTTCCATGAAACTTCGAAAATATCCGTCAGAAAAATGAGCAATCGAAAGGGCTTGAATATTTAAAAAAAAAGAAAGATGGCTATCGAAATATTGATTAACCTATTATTGAGGATTAAAGTAGATTTTTGTTTCTTTCACAAGTGAAAGCCAAAGCAAAAATAGCGAAATATCAGAAACCATAATCTTTCATTTTCATTTTCGATTTAAAAAATACCATCGAATTGAAAAATGCCATAAATGATCGCAAAAATTCTTGAATATTTGAGAAATTTTTGTTCTTGATTGAATAATAATACGTACATTATTTTAAAATTATTCTGTAAATAATTCAGTAACTGATTCTGTAAATAATTATACACATATGAATTAAAAATGGTTGTTCAAAACAATTTCAACAAAATCACTAAAAACTTTGAAAATATTGGATCATTGAGATTTAGGATCGAGTGATCGATCAGGCTAAGTTTCAAATAAATAAATTGTGTTCTCGCGTTTACCGGTCAGTCCATTTCTAAAATAAAAGATTTGTGTTAATTATGAATTAACCAGCAATCGTTGCAAAAACTCAATATATATTGAGTTTATGCAACCATTTCTGAGTACTTCATCATTGAAACGAATCTTTTATTTACTTTTATAATTGGCGAAATTTTTACAATAATAATGAAATTATCTGGAAGTATTGATCAAATTTAACTCGTCGTCTGTAATGGTTTTTTCGGCCCCTCCCGTCTGTAAACGTGGGTCATTTATGTCCCACTGTTAGTTAACTAACTTATTATGGCTAAAAAAATCTGTGCAAATTCCTGCTATTGCTACAAACCTTCAATTTTATGCACCAATCATAATACTATTGCACGACATTTTTTAAATATATTTTTTTGTATATCCGGAGCAAGTTAATGAAAAGTGGGGGCTGTACTTAAAAAATCGTAACTCCGAGATAAATTCACTTCTATTAATTTAATAAGCGGCAAATTGAAGAAGAAAAATGTAGATAAAAAAATATATATATCGCTCGATTGATTTCATATTAAGTGCTTAAGTTTGAAGAGTCAAATTTTTGACATTTTTTGACACAGCAGTATGTATTAGGATGTGTTCATTTAGAAATAGATTTTTCTGTATATTATGATGAAACTCAATAATTACCATCAAAAAATCATTTATTGACCGCAATTCGAGCAAAAAATCAGTCGATGATGGTCGCATACGGGTCCGCCGATAAAAAACCATTTTTTTTTCCAAATATTCTCTATTTTGTTGTTTACAAGTTTTTACACGGTTATTACTCTTATTTAAAAAAAAAACACATTTTACTAACATATGTAATGCGCCAACACCGTATGTTAAGGGTAAGGTAATTTGTGTCCTCACCAAAATTGGTTTGTTTGTAGCAAAGACTCGGAAGGGTGTGAAACTTCGTAAGGGGTCGAGTCTCCTTCCTACATAAGTCTATTTGTGTAGGGGTAGTAAGGGTTCCTTCTCCCTTCATTGCGAGATACAACGAAAAACAGTTTTGACCCGGACACAAATGACCCACGTTTACAGAAGACGAGTTAAAAATTGAAAAATCTTTTTTTTTGCCAGGTGAAATAGATGTACCGACACTAACGAAACCTCACTAAAGGCATTATTATTTTTCACTTTCATTTCTCATTATAAAAAAATATTGACTTTTATTTTATACATATTTGTATTTTGAAATAGTTTTATCATTTATATAGACAATTGATTGATTTTAAAAATAAATTGTCATTTAAAATTGATAAAGTTTTATTAATTCTTTTTGCTACACCTTTATAACTGTATGCACCCTCGATTTTCACTTCAATGATTATTGAAAATGGAAAATTAACACCTCTAAATGTTAATTTGTAATTGTGGACATTTTTGGGCACAGAAATTATTTTTTAATGGATTTTTTTTACGTTTCTTCGAGCTTTTATCGCTTCTCGTATTTGCCATGTGCGTTTAGTCCCCACTTTTATTTCTCATTGTAAAAAAATATTGACTTCTATTTTATATTTACATTTCGAAAAAGTTAAAATATTTATATAGACAATTTATCGTTTATAAAAATAAATTGTCATTTAAAATTGATAAAGTTTTATTAATTCTTTTTGATCCACCTTTTATAACACCTCTAAGTGGTAATTTATAATTGTGAACATTTTTGGGCACAGAAATTATTTTTTAATTGATTTTTTACCGTATGTTCGAGCTTTTATCGCTTCTCGTATTTGCCATGTGCGTTTCGTCCTCCCAATCCTACCCCTCCCTGGTCATCTCGTAATGGAGAAGATGAAAGGGATTAGGGTGGAAAAGTGTTGGGAGAGATTGTGCATAAAAGTGAAAAAATAGTGGATGAACGACTAAAAAAGGGTCAGAGTTAGGGGAGGGAGAGAGGGAGAGAATAAGAAAAAAACCGACAACTGTCTTCTACACAGAAAAAAGAAATAAATGAAAATAAAAAAAGAGAGAGGGAAAGAGAGGAACTAGAGAAAAGCAAGTGGTTTTATATGAAACGTCGAAAAAGACGGAGACTCCAAAGTTCGCGTTCTTGAAGTGCGCGATATTCGAGATAGGAAAAGTGCACGAGGCAGTTGCGTGCCGAGACTCAGTAAAGACCAGAGGTATTTTACGAAGAGGCAAGGAAGAAACGAAATAGACAACAGAAAAGCGATAATAAAAGACAGCGAGAAATCATGAAGCTCAGACGAAGTATTCGGCTTGAGGAACTTCAAGATATATATTTTCTTATACATTAGGAGAAACTTCTGCTTACAGAAATACGAAAGATTCCAGATAAAACGTATACAAAAGAATTACAAAAAATGTGAGCTTTATACTGGCACAGATCTTCCACAATTTAAGTTAAACTTATTTTATCTAAGTATAACGTAAAAAAAGACTTCAATAGTAAACGATACCATAAAAACCAGGAAAGCTACACTTTGGAACTCCCTAAAAATAATTTTTAAATAATTTTAAAATGAATAAAAACGAATAAAAAAATTATTAAAAATTAAATAAAATTAATAAAAATAATTTTCATAAAAATTATAAAAAATGATTAAAATTAATAAGAATAATATTCGAAACTTTTCGAAAATTTCACGGTACACTGTTTTTTTTAAATATTCATAAATTTATATTTTAACAACCCCCTGGATCGTGTCGTCGAATCGTTCGTCAATGTTTTCCTATTTCACATGTTGGTAATTTCTATTTCATTTAATTAAAAAAAAAACTCTAGATTTTTCGTTGCATATTTTTTTTGCATTTTCATAGTTTTCTTTTCAATTAGCCTATATATCCATTGGTACATATATACGTATGTGTAGATCGCAGTTCACGATAATCACGCGTCTTAATCTCGATCGAGGTAGTTGCGAGTAGCTCTGTGCAGTAGCAAAGGAGATACTCAGTGCTACGTGGATATATTGGACTGCAGGGGCAATGGCAGCTATAAGTGGCATCAAGATAAATCTCGTGAGAAGCTCAAGAGCATCGCGAAAAAAATGCTCGATATATATGTATATTTAAAGTTGTACATATGTACTCGTACATATACATGGGATCGAAAAGAGCGAGTACTCTCTGATCCGGTAGACCTGGAGTATGCAACTCCATTACGAATTATCCGCTTGTCTAAGCTCTCGTACGTATACGCATTCATATACAGGGTGAGTCACGAGAAGCAGAACAATTAGGGAACTATTGGCTTCTATGATGCGAAATACTGATGCGTTACTGATGCGGACATGTCGAAGATGTACCACGTGACACACGAGTGCGAGACAAATAATCGAAACTTTTAAATCGTGATTTCTCAAGGACGAAACATTTTTATCGTAAAATTCAAGCATCTATTTCTGTCTCTATGAATTCTACAAAGACTGATTTTCGATTTTTCGTCGTAAACTTTATCGACGCCGAGAAAACGAATTTTGAAAATTTGTGAGGTTATGTCGATGTTCGTCATGCCCTTAAAATGATTCCGTAGGACTCGAGTCGCTTTGGTTGTATTGTACTCTTCAACGCTATTGTTACAAGTCCAAGCTTTCGAGGCAGTGACGTCAGAAATTGTTAATATTAAAGCAATGTGCATTTTTCTAGAGAATCCGGTAGTGGTGATGCATCTGATGCTTCTTTTTATCTTTGTGGCTAGAGTTTATTTATAATATTGAAGATTTTTTTTAATTGACTCTCTTTTAACTTTTTTTAAATTTAAATTTTTTATTTTGTAATTTTTAATTTAAATTTTTTATTTTAATTTAAATTTAATTTTCAATTTTACTTTTAATTTTTTTTTTAATTGACTCTCTCAGTATTCTTCTGGTTCCTTAATATCCAGAATTTTGTTGAAGTATGTACACAAAGGCATGTTTTATATTTAATACTATCTTAAAGTTACATCATTTTATTGCATAATTCTGATGCCTCAGAATTTATGCAATACCATTTTTAAATACAGCAAAAAATAATGAAGAATACTGTTTTTCGTGAGTCACTCTGTATGTATGTATATATAAGTGTATGAGTGTGTATGCTTGCGTGTGTGTGTACCTATGTACACGCGCATGTATATGAACATACGCAAATTACTCACACACCTAGATACATAAATAAATACAAAATGTATTCGAGCACACAAGTACGGGCATTCTAAGGCTATTTCTAACAACAATAGAAGTACTGCCATCTTTAAAAAAAATCGTTTGGATAAAAACTAAAAAACAGAACTAAACGAAATTTGAAAAAAAATTACTAACGAAAATTCTAAATAAGGGAACTAAATTGGATTTGACGAAAAGATAACTGGAATATATTTAAACAAAGAGAACTGAACTAAAGTTAACTTTTTGAGCTCTAAGAACGCATATGTGCGTCTGGCGAAAAGAATTGGTGTAGACTCTCATAAACTGAGAGTCATCACACCTTTAAGGATTAAAAAAAACAACTGAACTTTAAATGTGAAAAAATAGGACCGCACCTAATTTGAAAAAAATTGAAAAAGGAGAACACAAAAATGAGAAGAAAATTTAACTGAACTTGTCAAAACGGAGTAAAAAAAAAACAAAACTGTAAATGGGTTTTCAAATGCTTGAAAATAAGGACGTATGTTCGTTTTCCTGACGAACTTCCACGCTAATTGGTGTTTTTCATTCACCAAAAAAATTTCTATTCTGTATAAGATATTTTCTGCTAATCGAAAAGAAAGCTATTTCAAGGACGTTTTTCCGATGCAATATTTATCAGTAGCTATTCAGTGAACTGTCCTCGAAATTACATAAGAATTCTCGTGTACATAAGAACCAATTTGTCAAGTATTTGGATTGTGATTTTGATGGGGTCTTTTATAGCAATGTGGTAGGGTAACGCCACCAACAGTGTGGTAGGGTGCTGCTCAGGGGACAGTCCTCAAAGTACCTGGAAAATCACCTTTCATCATACAAAAGTGTATCTGCTCGTGTGTGTAGAAAGATAGTTATTCCCCTAGCCCGTTGCAACGGTAGCCAATAAATAAGGACGGTAGATAGCGAGATTATCAGTAAAATATGTAGGAAAGCTGGCCCTGCGCTGCCAGAGAGCGCAAGAGAACGGAAGGGGAAAAAAATTATAATCCGCACAACTCCTCGGCAGCCCCGATCACACGAACCTGAACGTTATTTACGATATTTCCTAGATATATAAATATATGCGATGCAACTGCCTGAAACTGGATTTCAAAAAGAAAAAAAAATGAAATTAAAACTAACGCTACACGTTCTTTCGAAGATAAGATTAAATTATTATCAAAGATCAAGGGGCTATTCACAGAAAAGCTAAACATGACATGTGTTTTATTCATATATGAAGGCAAGATTTGTTTATTCGTTGTGAAGTCATTTTGAGGTTAGAATAGCTATACTAGTCTTAGAATATTTTTATCCCTTTTTACCCTCATCGAAAACATTTGAAGTTCGATTATCGAGCCTTAAAATATCACTACCCCTTTTTACCCTTATTCATATGTGAAGGCAAGATTTGTTTATTCGTTGTGAAGTAATTTTGAGGTTAGAATACCTATAGTAGTCTTAGAATATTCTCACCCCTTTTTACCCTCATCGAAAACATTTGAGGTTAGAATATTGTTACGAGAATTAAAATATCACTACCCCTTTTTACCCTTATCCATATATGAAGGTAAGATTTGTTTATTCGTTGTGAAGTCATTTTGAGGTTAGAATACCTATACTAGCCTTAGAATATTCTTACCTTTTTTACCCTCATCAAAAACATTTGAGGTTAGAATATCACTACGAGCCCTAAAACACCCTACCCCTTTTTACCCTCATCAAAAACATTTGACGTTAGAATATCACTACGAGCCCTAAAACACCCTACCCCTTTTTACCCTCATAAAAAAAAACTCTGAGATTAGAATCCTCTCTTACGCCTAGAAAAAAAATACGTTTTTCACTACCCTTAGAATATTCTTACCCCTTTTTTACCCTCATCGAAAAAATTTGAGGTTAGAATATCACTAAGAGCCCTGAAGCACCCTACCCCTTTTTACCCTCATCCAAAAAAACTCCGAGGTTAGAATCCTCTCTTAGAAAAAAAAGAACGCCTAGAAAAAAAAATACGTTTTTCGCCAGCTTAAACGGAAGAAAAAAATAATAATTTTTAAATAAAAAAATGAGTGGTGTCATGACGGTCGGGTGCAAGGGATAAAAATCCTGGTGTCTGCATAATCGAAGCTTTACATTGAACGGGGGTGAAAAACGCGACGCCAGGACGCCGTGGCACTTTGCCGCTTCGATGGCTCGCCCTCCCCTCCCCCCTGCCCTCACAAGTCGCGGAGTCCTGTCAACCCTCTCGGGAGACTCGCCTCACCGGCGTCTACTGGTACATCTTTGTGTGGCTGTACGATTGCTTGTGATTTATACGTGTGTACGTATAAATATAGAGGCAGCAGCATCCCCCACGATCAACCATTGCGTTACCTCCAAGTAGCCAATTAAAATCTATCCCTCTTGCTTGATACGTAGTCCTCCCTACCTGCCCCTTGACGCCAAGTAACCTATTACGCACGGCTGAAACGTGGTTACTTTTTTTTTCTCGTGCCAATCATTTTCGACCTTTTTCTAGACTTTGTATTGCAAACGAGGCAGGCTAAAAGCGTTTGAGTTTGTAATATTAACATTTTTATTTGATTTTATTGTTTTAGTAATTATTTTGTTGTTAATAAAAAAATTATTTGTTAGTACAAATAATTTTATATTAATACATAAAAATATAATAAAATAATATTGTATAATAAAATAATGTAATGGATATTTAATATCCATTGTAATAATATTATATTATATTATATTATTATATATTATATTATATGTAATATAATATAATATAATATAATAATATTATATAATAAAATAATATTGTATAATAATATAATACAATGGATATTTAAAATAAAGTTATATACCTAAATCAAGTGAAGTATGATAAATAAAACAAATTTAAAGAAAATACTAGTAAGCAAATAAATAATACGAGTAATAATTTCCTAGTATTATTTATTTGATTTCTAGTATTTTATTTTAATTTGTTTCGTTTATCATACTTTATTTGATTTATATAACTTTATTTCAAATCCTCCTCCCTCCTCATTAAATAAATCCTAAACTTTATTTTATCCATTGTGAATATACACAGTAAATCTAAACAAGTGACAACTAGATTGTATATTATAATAAAATACAATATGTAAATCGAAGAATACAGTAAAATTATTAGTACTTGCAATAACATTTTCGCTCAATCGTAATACCTCGGTATACTTTTCCCCAATAACCGTCCGAAAGCACCGATTATTTTGCGAGACTGCTGCCAAGATTGTCGAGAAACGTTTTCCGAGATTCGTCCCGCGATACGATATTCCACATACCCGTACTTTACCGAAACGTGATACCGTCATAAGAAATATATCGCTTTTTCCGGAAACGTACTTTTTCGAGGGCAATTCTTTCGATAAAAATATATATTTTTTTTGTTTCTTTTTTTTTAACCCAAACAAACCCAAACAAAAATGTAAATTTTATTTTTATTACATTTATTAACATTTTTATTATTTTTATAATTAAAGTGTGAACTTTATTTGTATTAAATTTAATTATTTTTACCAAATCATTATTTCATTACTTTTTTCGGAAACGTACTTTTTCGAGGGCAATCCTTTCGATAAAAAAATATATTTTTTGCTTTCTTTTTGTAACCCAAATTAACACTCTTGGATCAAAAATGTGAATTTCATTTTTACTACATTTATTATCATTTTTATCATTTTTAGAATCAAAGTGTGACATTTATTTCTATTATATTTATTTATTTTTATCAAATCTTTCTGTTACCAATTTTTTTTTTCCTATAATCACCCTTGGTTCAAAAGCGTCAATTTTAATTATTCACATTCGTTTCATACATGTGTGAATAATGAGAATAATCCGAGAACAAAGAAAAACATTTTTCGAAGATTAGTTTAAAGTTTTCATCACCGGTTCTTGGAGGTTGCTGCAGGGGATTGGTAGAAACAAAATGAATGAATATTTCGCCAGAGGTCCGCATCTCGCGTACCCAGAGTTAAATTGAGGCTTTGCAGTACACGGATTAAAAAAAAAAAAAAACAGGGAATTCGTGTGTCGATAATCGTTTGATTAAAGTGTCGATCAATCATACGCATACCACTAGCAGAGGACGAGAGAGAAAGAGTGAAAGTGACGTCGGGGTTTGAGCGAGCCGGAGGAGGGGGGTGGAGAGAAAAAGTATTAAAGGAGGGTGAAACACCCCATATCAAAAATGAGTGACACGCGGAACGCATTTTCCGCAAACGCGTTAGATTCGACAGCTCCGTATCGTTGTTTTCCCCACCCCAGTCCTGTTTGAATATTTTTTTTTATTTCATCCCTTTGTCATTTTTTTTTTTTTTTTTTTTTTTTTTTTTTTTTTTTTTTTTTTTTTTTTTTTTTTTTTTTTTTTTTTTTTTTTTTTTTGTTTTTGTTTTT